>WNWK01005532.1:0-119300 GCA_009830355.1 Cherax destructor | reverse complement strand
GGGTGACGGAGGATGTTGTAACCACAGAGGAAGTCGAGGAGTTGGGACCCCAGAAGTGGGGCGACATTTAGCAATGCGAGAATAGGAAATAGGGAAGTCTCCCGTGAAGGCGTAGATGAGAGACAACTATAGCATATGAGAAGCCTTACACCTCTTTGAGACAATGGATTTCCCGCTCATTCAGGTAAACCTGACAACGGCGAGAGTACGATGGATGTGCCTCATGACAGTTAAGGCAAGAGGAGGTAAAGTACAAGAAGGACTGGCATGGTCGTCGGCACCACAGACTGGGCATTCGGCCATGGACCTGCAATATTTCGCTGGATGACCAAAACGCCAGCAGTTTCTATACTGTTGTGGTTAGGTCACCTTTCGAACTTGTAAACGTTGACCTGCAATGTAGACCGAATGTGGAAGTTCACGGCAGTCAAATGTTAAATGAGCTATATTGCTTATTGGCAGGGAGGACAAAAGTGTCAACCTTAAGGATAGGGAGTTCTTGAAGCTCAAGCTGCTCCAAAATGTCATCACCACATGTCTGGAAATTCCGTTGGACAATGGTGTGGGGTAAAATGACAGAACCACAACAAGAGTTAAGAGAATGATGCTTGTCAATAGTGATAGGAATAGTATCTATGGTCGTAAGAAGAGAAAGATCGCGAGCTTGGCAGCATTCTGGACCGTGATGATGTGAGTGCCGCTCTTGAGAGCGTGAAATGAGATATCTTTACCTACATGGCATAGGAGCTTTACCAATACTATGATCGGAAAGATAGGTAGTTGGAGTAGTCGGTCTTAGAGTAAAAACTTTGTCCATTGAGTAGTGGAAACAAAGTGTTTAAGGAGTGCCGATGTGCTTGTCGTTTCTGAGATGAACGAGAAGGATGTGTCGAATCGTCATGTAAGGGTCTTGGTCGTTGGATGAGGGACCGGGCGGTCCGATAGGGTGACGGGCGAGCGATCCGAAATTGCCGCACGTCGAGGAGAGCCGGAATCAAGGTCAGAGAAGAGCGAAGGTCAGATATGTCAAAAGGGCCGGTCGGAACCCGGTACCTGAACCAAGTGATGAACCGGCACCAGCAAGAGGTACAGGGGTATTAGAGATGTCCGAGGAGTTGTCCATTAACAAGGCAGGGTCAGTACTGGTGTGGTATCAGGAAGGGCCCGGGGTAGTGGGTTCATGGATTGGGTCAGCCATGGTTAGGTTACTTCTTTCTTTTTATTTTTAAGAAAATAAAGAAAGAAGAAAATAAAATAAAAATAAAAAAAGAATAAAAAAGGGGGAACGTGGAGGAATAGCTCCTAGGAGAAATGAAAGGGCGTAAATCCCCTCCGCCCAAGAGGACCTCAACACCGCAAGTAGTGCAGATGCTGCATGGAACCCGTGCCATACCCTACCCTTCATGCCAGTAAACCAGCAATCCGGGATAGCAACCTCACATCCACCGAGCCACCTCGGCGGACAAAAGAGAGGACGGCCGGATATCCATCAAAAGCATACCGCCTTCGCCACCACCCGGAATCCAAAGGTGGCCTCAGAGATACACCCGTCGTCCGAAAGATACCCAAGGCCACCCGGGTGACCGGAGGGATCGGGACATCCCCAGGCGATCCAGATTTCACGGCAAACTACACCACCGCCAAGAACCTCAACGGAATGGGATGGACCACGATACCCTCCCCCTACCTAGGAACTAGAATGCCTGTGGAGAGAAGCTCCTAGGGTAAAACTGGGAAGAAACTAAGGGAGGGATGAGGAGGAAGAGGAGGAAAGGGAAAAAGGGAGGATGGAGGAGATGGGATAGGGGAGGGGGATTGGGGGGTAATTAGGTTCGGTCTGAGGAAGAAGACCAAAAGGTCTAATTACTCAGACCAAGAGCCTCTTCACTACGCCAAGGAGCCCCTCTTGAAGAGGTCTTTGGGAGGGAAAGGCATCATATTTCAATATCTACATTTTGACCTTTTATCATCCTAGAATTTTTTCCCCTAGAATAAGATCATAGGCATTGGACTCGAGAGGAGAGCTAAGTACAATATTGTTGGCTGGCTCAATGACTCCTGCTCAGTATATAGCGGCAATAACATCCTTAATAATATAATGATTGAAAGAAACTTTTTAAACATTTTGTAGAGTATAAAGATAAGTCTAGGCTCTTCAGAAGATCTTTTATTTTTCCTAATATCCTCTACTAGGGATTCTGTAGTGTCAGCCAGGTTACTGTAATCCAAGAACCAGAAGTTGACTCGATGGACAACGTTTCTGTGATTTCTTTAATGACCAGAAAGAATGATGAAGGGTCGAGAGGATATCCCTGTTGCACACCTTTACATGAGTCGATTAGATGTCCAAACATGAGTTTAGAAGCACCTCTCCAACCCTATTGGGTGAATGGAAGAAGTAAAAGGAAGTTCTACAAACTGCCCAAAGAACATCATCAGTTCTGACGTAGTTAAACGCATTAGCAAAGTCCAATTTAATCAGGGCTTTTTCATATATCATGTTTGCATTGTATACCCTTGCTGCATGGGCAGTTACTTCACAGCCTTGTTGAATCCCAAAACCGAGTTGAATTGGTTCCAGCACTACTGCAGCCTCGTGCCTCACAATTCTCACTACAACCCTGGCAACAAGGCGTCGGAAGCTGCTGCCAACCGCCATGGGTCTGATTTCTCTATCATTTTTCCGTAGGACACAGAGCGATACTGAACGTTTATCTGTTTTAATGATTAAAGAGTTCCTTTAATGATTCATGTATAGTTGATAGGTTTTAAATCAACCAATCAACTATGTAAATCTTTTCAATGATCATTGAATGAGGAGGCTAGAAATAGTCTAAGCTTGTCCATCCTCTCGAGATAAGATTTATAACCTTATTACTAAAGATTACAGAGAAGGTATAGAAATAATGCAATGGATTAGCAGAAAAATACACATTACAATTAATAAAACTCAGCATACAAAGTCACACATAAGTAGAAACAAATTTTCATGTATTTACGCCAAATCACAAGAGCATAAATATTTGCCTGTGTCCAAGATGAGTCGTAATAAACTATTACCATTGAATACACAGAAAAATGGACTGAAATTCAATCCGAGATCCATTGTAACCCCGAGTGCAGAGTCTGTCACACACAGAGTCTGTCACACAGAGTCTGTCACGTACAGAGTCTGTCACACCATTTTTCTGTATATTCATATACATATGCTTACTAACAGTATATTATCGTTGCAGATACAGATGGCTCATGTATTTTGCTACAGGAAGGTTTGGGCTACAGCTCTAACACAGTTACCTTCTACACGTATCCCAGTGACGACATGTTAGAGGAGGTCGCACACAACAAGACCACATATTCCTGCCCAGTATATTATACGTAAATATCACCCATTATGTTGTGTGTTCTTCTACCTAAGTTAATGTCGGTTAACCCTAATAATTATGTGTATTGGCGGGTATTTCGTGTGTTGTTATATGCATAATGTTAGTGTTATAGTCACGCATTTGTATTACCGATTTGTGACCTCTTGAGCCTCTTCATATCTGCTCTGCTTAAAACCTGTGTAGAATATTTGCATCCAAAACTGTTTCATAAAAATTATTCCTCTTTTCAACCACATTGAGAGTGAAAAATACTTCATTATCTATCTATAGCTCATACATGTCTTCATTTTTTCACCTTTGTCCCTTTATTCTTGATCCTCTTCATTAAAAGTCTTTTCCGAGATTGCAAGTAGTGATCGTCTCTGCCTTGGTTCTTCAGTCAAGTAAAGTCATCTGGTTCACTTAATTCAACTTCTCTTCATAGCACAAACCTCTTAGTTCTAGTACTACTCTGCATGTAAACCTATGAACCTTCTCGGTATATGGTTTATTTGAAAGTCAGTTTCTATCTACTAAAGGTGTACTCTGTGTCAGCTCAGCCCCATATCCTTTCCAAAATTATTTGAACTTACATTTGTGATCTATTGAGGTCTCCTTGTAATTTCTCTCTATTTCTTATTAATTTATTAATTTCACATATTCAGCAAATAATAACACATAAGACCCAATTATTTCTGATAATTAGTTTACGTTCATTACGAAGAGTTTGCTGTCCATGAAGTTTCAATCCATCCTACTGTCTTTCTTCTTTTTGAATCTTCTTTCCAATCTTTCCAGTATTTTTTGCCTGTTTTTAATTGTTTAAGCAACTGCCCAGATTGAATATATTATATGCATGTCGGTGTGTGTTATGTGAGTGTTTGTGTGAGTGTGTGTGTACTCACCTCTGTGTTTGCATGGGTCGAGACTCACCTCCTGGAAGCGCCTCTTTTCTGGTCGCTACTAGGTTCACTCTCTCATGGCTTCGAGAGCCTTCCCAACCTCTTCTGAAGCTATGCATGGATCCTGCCTCACTGCAACTCGTTTTACTTCCGTACTATTCTAAGGCTAAAGAAACTTTCTAACGTCCCTGTGACTTAACTAAGTCACAGGGATGTTGGCTGTGCCCTCATCTTTCTGTTTCCCATATCACAAACAGTCTATGCTATTTTGTATGGTACCTTTGATATACATTTGAAGAGTTTCGAGAGTTTATCTACTCTCTGGGCCCGGCCATGGACCAGGCTCGTCTGGTGTTTGCCTAGTTTTTCTGTCTTTCATTATCATCAAGTTCTTCTCATGATAGATATTTCTTAATTTCGGGACTAGTCTCGTTGCTAACCTCTGCACTTTCTCCAATTGTCTGACATGCTTAACAGGTGTGGTTCCATATTGATGATTCATACTCCAATACGGACCTGGCGTACACGGTGTACAGTATCGTGAATGACTCCTTGCTTAGATGTCTTAAGCAAGTCTCTAGACGAGCATTTGTTGCAGCTGTTAATTGGTTGATGTGCACCGTAGGCGATATGCTCGGTGCAATACTCACCCTAAGGTTCTCCTTGAGTGAGCTTTGCAGCCTTTACTCCCCACAGCCAGTACTCAGTCTGTGGTCTTCTTTACTCTTTGATAAACTTCATATGCTTGCGCTTGCTGGGGTTAAATTCCAGTACTCATTTGTCAGTATAGACCTACAGCCTCTACATATCAATTTTTAGCTTTTGTATGCTTGTGTTTACTTCGTTAGTTTCATATCATCCACGAGTTTAACCCATCCGTCATGTCATTCACTTATGCAAGAAATAGCACCAGTCCTAATACTGATCCTTGTGGGAGACTGCTCGTCAAATTAAGAAATAATCACTCTTGTTTCCTTCCTGCCAGGTATGTTATGATCCATTGTAGTGCTTTCTCTGTTATTCCTGCATGCTCCTCCAGCTCTTATAACAGCCTCGTGTGCAGTACTGTCAGAAGTCTTCCTTCTGTGAGGAAGATGCAATCTACACCTCTCTCTCTCCTGCCTTCTGTTATCTTATAGAATTTCAGTAGGTTTGTGAGACAGGACTTGCCATCTCGAAAGCCGTGCTAGTTGCCGTGTATGAACCCACTACCTTCCAGGTCCTCCACCATTCTTCTGATAATCTTCACAACTTTACATATTATGCATGCTAGTGACACTGGTCTATAGTTTAACGCAGCATGTCGATAGACATGTTGGAGATTGTTGCTAGAGACATACACAATACCTCTGCTTCCTCAGGATGAACAGAGAGATATCTGTTCCCACTGACTTCGAGGTATCTAGCTCACACAGTAGCTTCACCTCTTCCCAAGTTGGTTATATTATGTCCAACTCTTCCAGATGCACTCTATGTCGGTTCACTGATGTCCTTTCTGTCTCTGATTATTCCTCCTAAATTTCTTGCTGAGCTCCTCACAGACTTTCTGGTCATTTCTTGTGAGCTCTCCAAGTTCTTCTTGTGCTTGATTACTTGATCCTTTACTGTTGTCTTCCTACTGATGTGGTTGTATAACATCTTTGGGCTGGATTTGGCTTTCCATGCTATGTCATTTTCAAACTGTCGTCGAGCATCTTATGTTACGCATGTATAATAGTTACTGGCTCTTCTGCTCAATTTCTTGTTTTCCAGCGTTCTTTGTCTTCAATTTTTTTCAAAGATCTAGCACATATAAATCTGGGCTCACTCTGTTCTTCTCATTGTTTCTTTTGCTTTTGGGTACGAATTTTTCCTCTGCCTCTCTGCACTTTTTGGTCACATACTCCATCGTCTCATTCTCTATCCTTTTAGTTCTGTTTCCCACTGCACCTCATTCAAGGAACTGTTTCATGCCCTTGTAGTTAGGCTTCAAGCATCCTTCCAGTGTTACTTCCACATTGTACTGGAAACTCAGAACCATGTGGTCACTAGCACTGAGGGGCCTTTCATCTCCACCATCTCCAATGTCAGAACCACTCAGGGTAAATACAAGGTTCAGCCATGCTGGTTCATTCTATTCTCTCGCTCTCTGGTTGTGAGCCTAACATGTTGGTGCAAGACGTTCTCCATTACCACCTCTAGCATCTTAGCTCTCCACGTTTCTGGTCCTTCGTGTGGCTCTGGGCCCTCCCAGTTAATCTCTATGTGTTTAAGTCACCCATGATCAGTCACTTTGTGCTGCGTATATGGGCTTTTCTGTCTATCTCAGGTAATGCAAGATTGTTCAGTTGTTTTCATCATATTATTGTCTTGGCATTTTGCAGTACAGTGGAGGGTTGTACATTACTGTTATCACCCACTTTGGGACTCCCAGTCTTTCGTGTACCTATTTGGTAGTCATCTGCTTTCCCTCTGTCATTCCTCTCATCTCAAAACTCCACTGATTTCTGATAAGCAGTGTTACTCCTCCACCTCTTCCTTTCCCTCGGTCCTGCCTCAAAATCATATATCCACATGGGAAGATCCATCTGTTATCTCTTTGAGTTTTATCACTGCTGTACTATACTTTCAGCTTCATTTCCATAACTGTGTTCCAGTTCACGGGTTTCTGAAATCTTGGTCCTTGCACATGGTTCAGTGCGTTCATGTATATATGTGTATGTATTTGCATGTGTTTGTTTATGTGTGTGTGTGTTTGTGTGCGCATTTGTATATGTGCAAGTGTTTACTGTCTTTGCATATGTCATAAGTGATATGATGTTTTAAATCACAATTCTGTTGATTCTAGGAATCTTTTTTACAGGATGTACAGTTATTTAGCTGTGGATGGAATTGCGAATATCTACAGTATGTATGCATCGAATGATGGCCTTTCCTTCCCCTGGTGGGTGGTGGACCTCGGTGAGATCCGACTTATAACCTACATAAATATTAATACTGATCAGGGTTGCTGCCCTTACAGATTTCGGAATATTGAGGTTAGTCAAATTATCTTAACTTTTGTAAAGTATCATATTATACCAAGTTTTTCATATTCCTTTTATTATTTATTTTTAAATATGTATAAATTTTGTTTATACATCTACTTCATAATTCACTAAACTCTCTTTAGTTTCTAATAATTTCTTAATGTTTAAAGACACCGGTCGAATTTTAAAAGATAAATAAATCCCTGAGGAAAGACACTAAGATTTGCTAAATAAATCAATTGTGGAAAAAAAAAACTTGGATATAAAAGTTAAAAATCCGGGATAAAAGTGGAATGTGAGATGGGAAATAGTCGGTGTTTAAGAATCATTTGTTGAGCTTTGTGTATATTTGAGATAGGAATTCACTGAGGTATTAAATGAATATTTATTAAATATTGAAGATTTTCTCATACATGGTGAAGCAGTAAAGGATAAAGTGTAAATAATAATTCAAAATATCCAATATTACACACACACACACACATACCAGTAGCGGCCAGTGAAGAGGCGGGGCCAGGAGCTATGACTCGACCCCTGCAACCACAACTAGGTGAGTACAACTAGGTGAGTACACACACACACATGAGGACAACTGGACGTCTGGGAGACGATAAAGGAAACAGTCAAGAAGATGCTTAAATTAGACCCAGGGACACGAGATGTAAAGAGGAGAGAGAGTTAGGTGACTTATTTTTGATGGGTTTCAGGGGACAGCCAGAAATACAGATTTTTTTTCCTAATTATCCAATTTCAATGAAATTTTTACCGTAATTTAAGAAGCTTTCAAACTTGCACAGTTTGTTATGAGGTTTGCCTCAAAAAATATATAGAGAAAAAAATAATGTGATGTTTTATGGGGTATCACTCTGGTATTGTAATTGCAAAATTAGAAAGATGGATAATGTTCTAGTTGACATTCAATGGAAGATAAAAAGATAAAGAATAACATAATTTTGAAGTTTGTGTGTTTTTAAGGAATTTTTTGTAAAAAAATAAAATAAAACAAAAACTTTAAAGGCTATTGTAATCCCCAGTTGTCACTGTGTAGACCCATGATTGCTCAGTAATGTGTGCAAAAATCACATTATGTTAACAAATAATTGAGTTTGTGATGCCAAAATGAGAATAAAACTTAATTATGAAAAAATTAGTAATATAATTTTCTATTAAAATCTACGGAAGTCAAACACCACAAGTTAAGGGAGGAGCATCATAAGATAAGATTTTTCTTCGGAATTTTAACCCCGGAAGGTTAGCCACCCAGGATAACCCAAGAAAGTCAGTGCGTCATCGAGGACTGTCTGTCTTATTTCCATTGGGGTCCTTAATCTTGTCCCCCAGGATGCGACCCACACCAGTCGACTAACACCCAGGTACCTATTTACTGCTAGGTGAACATGACAACAGGTGTAAGGAAACACGTCAAAATGTTTCCACCCGCCGGGAATCGAACCCGAGCCCTCCATGTGTGTAGCGAGAGCTTTAGCCACCAGGCCACCAGGGCACCCATTCATCTCTGCAATGTATGGGCAACTGAGCAGCCAGAGCCTCTCACACACATAAAGTAGCAATAGAAAAAATGCCATACAGTAAAAAAAAAACCACAATATGCCATCATGTCATCTTTATGACATAAAAACATATTAGGAAAAACACTTAGAAAAATGGTATAAACAAGTGGATTACATCAAAATGTGGCTGGATTTATGCAGTATTTTTTAGTAAGAAATACAAATTTTCATATCTTTTCGATTTTTTTTTCTGTGAAGATGTCTCCCCTCTTCATGAGGTAAAAGAAAAGACCTACGACATTAGAAGACAGGAGGAGATAAAAGAGATTGAAAAGATTATTGCAGTTGCTGGAGAGAACATGACCCAGTTGACAAATTTTCAGAAACTTGGGTAGTACTTGAGGAAAAGATCCGCCCAATCAAATTGAACTTCAAGACAGAAATGATACAAAACAAAATCCTGCAAGAGAAACCAGTTAAAGGTTTCCCAAAAATACCAGTGAGTGTACCTCGACCGAAACAGAACAAAGAAAGAACGGGAACAACTGAGAGAGTAAGAGGGCACCAGATGCAGGAAGGCAAGACAGCGTAGCTACCAACAGACAGAGGAGTGCAGCTTCAGGGAAGCAGCAAACGCAACCACCCACAGCATCCCATCAACCCCTACTACCCCAAACCAACCAAACACAGGACACACTACACACCCAAGTCCCAACCCTGCCAGCACTAATACCACCACATCAGCAGCATTCCATAACATCCAGCCCTGCTTTCCATACCCTCAGCCTGCACCAACCCCTACCACTCCAAAGAATATAGTTCTGGAAAGGAAATTGAAGGTATGGTAAACCAATGCAGATGGAATAACAAACAAAAAATAAACTTTATTTCTTTCCTTCTGCAGTTTTAAAAAAATGTAGTTTACATGTAATAAAATATTGTTAAGCATAAGAGAAAGCCACTTGTATGCAGGGCATTTTGGGAAAGAATCACTTAGGCATCGTCAAATATCATAGCAGTCATGGAGTCAAAGCTCTTGGAGGTGATAACGGATGCGATCTTCCCGACTGGTTATCAGATCTTGAGGAGATGGGAGGACTAGGCAGAGGTATAGCAGATGACTACATAGGTGGAACACATCAGACTGGGAGTCTGAAAGTGATGAAAGCAGTGATGTACAACCCACCACCAAACAGCAGAAGACCAAGACAAGGGTATGATGAGAACAACAGAGTGATGATGGCCACAGTAGCCGAGGTGACTAAAACGGCCTACATAGGCAAGATAAAGTTACTCGTCATGGGGGATTTCAACCACAATGAGGCTAACTGGGATAACCTGGAGCAACATGGGGAACAAGAGGTTTGTAGGGTTAAGATGGTGGAGGTGGTGCTGGAAAACTTCATGCACAACATGTTAGGGACACATCCAGACAGAGAGGAGAGGATGAACCAGCAAGGTTGGACCTCATATTCACCTTGAACAGTTCAGACATAGGAGACACAACACATGAAAGGCCCCTCGGTGCTAATGATCATATGGTCCTGAGTTTCGAATACATTGTAGAGTTGCTAATGAAGAGTGAAGCAGCATGAATAGGTTGGGAGAAGCTTAACTATAAAAAAAAGAGGGAACTACACAGGTATGAGGCAATTCCTGCATTAGCTGCAGTGGGAAAGACAGTAAATGAAATGATGGAAAAACATAACCACAAAGTGCCGGAAGGAAGAGAAGATCGTGCCAAGAGGCAACAGAACAAACAGGAAGAAAAGAGTGAGCCCATGATTTACCCGGACAATTGGAGAGGCCTAAACCAAGTGTGCTAGAGCATGGAAAATGTACATAAGGCAAAGGATTCAGAAAAAACAAAGAGTTGACCAGAAGAACCAAAAATGAATAAGCATGGATAAGGAGAGAAGCCCAGCAAGAATACAAGAATGATATAACATCAAAAGCCAATCTGACCCAAAGTGGTGATACAGCCACATCAGAAGAAAAATAAGTCAAGAACCAGGCAATCAGGCTGAGGAAGTAAAAGAGCTCATAAGGAATGACCAGGAAATATATGAAAAATTCAGCACGAGATTAAGGGAGGTGTTCTCAGAGGAGACAGAAAGGCTTCCAGCAAACAGAGGCAGCAGAGTGCAACAAGTGCCGGACACTACACACAATTGAAGAGGTAAAGGAACTATTATGTAACTGCTTTATGTAACTTGGAAAAATCTGCCAATTTATTCAGTGATAAAATCAATACATATATATGTATAAGTAAAAGCAAGATTTATAATTCTTTGATGAAACAAAATATTCCCAATTGACATCAAAGATTTTTAAGTCATCTGAAAATTTTGTTAATAATAATGTAATGATGTAAAGAGAGCAGTAAGGGAGAAAAAGTTATAGGGGAATAAGTCTGTTGAGTATACCTGGTAAAGTGTATGGTAGAGTTATTATTGAAAGAATTAAGAGTAAGACGGAGAGCAGGATAGCAGATGAACAAGGAGGCTTTAGGAAGGGTAGGGGGTGTGTAGACCAAGTGTTTACAGTGAAACATATAGCTGAACAGTATTTAGATAAGGGTAAAGAGTTTTTTGTGGCATTTATGGATTTGGAAAAGGCTTATGACAGGGTGGATAGGGGGGCAATGTGGCAGATGTTGCAGGTGTATGGAATAGGAGGTAGGTTACTGAAAGCAGTGAAGAGTTTTTATGAGGATAGTGAGGCTCAGGTTAGAGTGTGTAGGAGAGAAGGAGATTATTTCCCAGTAAAAGTAGGCCTTAGACAAAGATGTGTGATGTACCTGGAGAGAGTTTCAGGGGTCAACGCCCCTGCGGCCCGGTCTGTGACCAGGCCTCATGTTGGATCAGAGCCTGATCAACAAGGCTGTTACTGCTGGCCGCACGCAGTCCATCGTATGCTGTCACCATGGTTGTTCAATATGTTTAAAGACGGGGTTGTAAGAGAAGTGAATGCGCGTTTGTTGGCAAGAGTTGTGGGGTTAAAAGATAAAGAATCTAACACAAAGTGGGAGTTGTCACAGTTGCTCTTTGCTGATGACACTGTGCTTTTGGGAGATTCTGAAGAGAAGTTGCAGAGGTTGGTGGATGAGTTTGGTAGGGTATGTAAAAGAAGAAAATTAAAAGTGAATATAGGAAAGTGTAAGGTGATGAGGATAACAAAAAGATTAGGTGACGAAAGATTGGATATCAGATTGGAGGGAGAGAGTATGGAGGAGGTGAATGTATTCAGATATTTGGGAGTGGACGTGTCAGCAGATGGGTCTATGAAAGATGAGGTGAATCATAGAATTGATGAGGGAAAAAAGGTGAGCGATGCACTGAGGAGTTTGTGGAGACAAAGAACTTTATCTTTGAAAGCAAAGAGGGGAATGTATGAGAGTATAGTTTTACCAACACTCTTGTATGGGTGTGAGGCATGGGTTGTGAATGTTGCAACAAGGAGAAAGCTGGAAAAATAAACACATAAGCAGTATAATGTGATCCTTTATTGACAACGTTTCGCCCACGCAGTGGGCTTTATCGAGTCACAAACAGATCTACCTGGATAAAAGATACACGAGTATTTATAGGATTTAGTCAGGTGGAGAATGCTGGGTCAGGTGGAGAATACTGCATGTGACAGTCTTCAAAGTAGGGTGATAGTCTAAAACTTTGGGTAGCTTTAAAAAGAGATTGGACAAGTATATGGGTAGACCTTCTGAAGTGTTCCATTTTTAAGTTCTTATGTGGGATAGGGATGAAGAAGTTTCTTGGCAATAGGTTCAGCTATGTTGTAGAAGCGGTTGTTCTGGTTGAAGTTGTTGGATATACAGATAAGTGATGATTCCAGGATTCTTCGGTATTAAGTGTTGTCTTCTCTGGCGATGAGTCTTGCGTTTCTGTAGTTGATTAAATGGTTGTGAATTTCGGTGTTGAACACAGGCATTCCTTGGGTCGTCAGATCTGCCTGCGTCAGCATTCTCCACCTGACTAAATACTACTATAAATACTCGTGTATCTTTTATCCAGATAGATCTGTTTGTGACTCGATAAAGCCCACTGTGTGGGCGAAACGTTATCAATAAAGGATCACATTATACTGCTTATGTGTTTATTTTTCCATTGTGTCGGTATTTTATACCATTTATTTCCAAGGAGAAAGCTGGAGGCAGTGGAGATGTTATGTCTGAGGTCAATGTGTGGTGTGAATATAATGCAGAGAATTCGGAGTTTGGAAATTAGGAGGTGCGGGATTATCAAAACTATTATCCAAAGGGCTGAGGAGGGGTTGTTGAGGTGGTTCGGACATGTAGAGAGAATGAAACAATATAGAATGACTTCGAGAGTGTATAAATCTGTAGTGGAGGGAAGGCGGGGTAGGGGTTGGCCTAGGAAAGGTTGGAGGGAGGGGGTAAAGGAGGTTTTGTGTGCGAGGGGCTTGGACTTCCAGCAAGCATGTGTGAGCGTGTTAGATAGGAGTGAATGGAGACAAATGGTGTTTAATACTTGACGTGCTGTTGGAGTGTGAGCAAGGTAACATTTATGAGGGGATTCAGGGAAACCGGCAGGCCGGACTTGAGTCCTGGAGATGGGAAGTACAGTGTCTGCACTCTGAAGGAGGGGTGTTAATGTTACAGTTTTATAACTGTAGTGTAAAGCACCCCTCTGGCAAGACAGTGATGGAGTGAATGATGATGAAAGTTTTTCTTTTTCGGGCTACCCTGCCTTGGGAATCGGCCGATGTGTTAATAAAAAAAAATTGCATGTAATTAAAGCAGACATAATAAATGTAGTAGTAATATTAAAAGAAACTGATTACCAAGACAAAATTATTCATATACTTATTCCATACTTAAGAATTCTTAGGATTCATTTAATGGTAACTTTAACAAAAAATAAAACGTCTAAAAGGGAAAGATAAACTAAATAAAAAAAATTATGACCACCAACCCATCGTTACCATATATTTAAGGATTAATCACATACATCAACCATATAATCCAGTTAGACCCAGAATTAACTTTATAGGTTCAGTTTCCTATAAATTATTTAAATGGCTAGTAGATATATTGAGCCCAATTCCTGACAAAGCTTCTAACTTTAATATTAAAAATATTGTTGATTTAGTTGAAAAAAATTAAGCACTAAGACTGATGTCAATAACTACAATACGGTTAGTTTGTGTAACGTCGTTGTTTGGAAAAGTTCCAGTAGATGATTTAATATTTTTCCAATCTGGAGACCTCGGCTATTACGACTTACCATTGTCTATACCAACAATCAGTGAACTCATTTAACTTTGTATTTTTTATGCAAAGTTTGTTTTCAGTGGCAAGTTTTACACTCGGAAGTTTGATATGGCAATTTGTACCTGGAATATTTGGAAATAGAATCCTTCCTGATAATGATAAGTGCTACAGATATGTTGACATTTTATTTTTAATGTTCAAGAATATTGATATAAACTATTTCTTCTTTTTAATTAAATAGTCTAGCTTTTTCCATAAAGTTCACTTTCGAGTTTGAACAAAACAACTCATTGCCTTTTTTACACGTCTTAATTATTAAGGTGAACCAAGATTTTAAATTGAAAATACATATACAGAAAACCAACAAACTATTACTCCTATGTACTTTATTATTCTCCATATAATAAAAGTTTAAACACGGTTGTGTTTTCACATCCATGTTTTTGAGACCTCTGAGTATTTGCACTGCACAGTTCTTAGATATAGTTTTTTTTTCCAAGATTTATGAAATAGCAAATGATCTAAAATACCCAGAGTTGTATTAAAAAATCGAAGTTGCATTTACAAATATTGATTACTTTTTTTATTTATTAACACATAATAATAATAATAATAATAATAATAATAATAATAATAATAATAATAATAATAATAATAATAATAATAATAATAATAATAATAATAATAATAATAATAATATAATAATATCTATATTTACTACAAGTACATGTACAAGGTATACAGACCATAGCTGACATCAATGACATACTACTATATAGAAAGCCCCTTGTTATGCTGAGCATTTCCCGCAAATTAGGTCAGTTTTGTCCCAGGATGCGACCCACACCAGTCCACTAACACCCAGGTACCTATTTTACTGATGAGTGAACATAGACAACCGGTGTAAAGAAACATGCCTAATGTTTCTACCCTTCGCTGGGAATCGAACGCAGACCCTCGCCGTGTGAAGCGAGAGCTTTAGCCACCAGGCCACGGGGCCGTTTCCCAACAAGGCAGGGTGACCCGAAAAAAAGAAAACTTTCATTATCATCAATCACTCCATCACTGTTTTGCCAGAGGCGTACTTACTCTAGAGTTAAAAAAACTGCAACTTATTAACCCCTCCTTCAGACTGCATGCACTGTACTTCCCACCTCAAAGACTCAAGTCAGGATTGCCCGTTTCCCTGAATCCCTTCACAAATGTTAGCCTGTCCACACTCCAACAGCACATCAAGTCATAAAAACCATTCGTCTCCACTCGCTCCTATCTAACACGCTCATGCGCACATGCTTGAAATCCGAGCCCCACGCAAACAAAATTTCCTTTACCTCCAACCTTTCCTAGGCAGACCCTTACTCCGCCTTCCCTCCACTACAGATTTATGCGCTCTCCAAGTTTTTCTATTTTGTTCCATCCTCTCTATATGTCCAAACCACCTCAAAAACCACTCCTCAGCCCTCTCCATAATACTTTTAGTAACCCAACACCTCCTAATTTCCAAACTACGGATTCCCTGAATTATATTTAAACAGCACATTGCCCCAGGCACGACATCTCCACTGCCTCCAGCCTTCTCCTTGTTGCAACATTCACCACCCATACTACACACCCATATAAGAGCATTGGTATAATTATACTCTCATAAATTTCTTTCTTTGCTTCCATGGGCAAAGTTCTTTGTCTCCACAGATTTCTCAATGCCCCACTCACCTTTTTCTCCTCATAAATTCTATGATTCACCTCGTCTTTCGTAGACCCATCCGCTGACAAGTCTACTCGCAAATATCTGTATACATTCACTTCTTCCATACTCCGTCCCTCCAATCAGATATTCAATCTTTCATTACCTAAATTTTCTGTTATCCTCATCACCTTACTCTTTGCCCCAAACATCGTGCTACTGGGAGATTTCAACTTGAGACACCTAAAATGGAGGAGTGTAGCAAAAAATATTTTAGCATAGATCACCCCAGGAGGCAGCTCAGATAAAAATTCACGAGCAAACAAGCTGTTAAATCTCTGTACCAAATTTATCTTAAACCAGCAAATAATAGAGTCTACAAGACTAGAAATTTCGTTGGACTACATCTTCACTAACAACAACAATCTGATACATATAACCATATCAAAGACAATACACTCAGATCACAACATAATAGAGGTACAGACATGTATGCGCAGGGCTCCTGACCAGCAAAATGTGATCAGTTTTGAGGGTGTCTTCACTAAATTCAACTTCAATAACAAAAACATACACTGGGAACAAGTCAACCATGTCCTAAATGAAACAAGCTGGGAAGATATCCTAAACAACACGGATTCGAATTTTTGCTTAGAAAAAATAACTCTGTGGCACTAGAGGTCTGCTCAAGACACATTCCATTGAGAAAAAAAAAGAGAAGATGTAAACTAGAAAGAGAGAGACGCTTCCTATACAGACGAAGGTGAAGAATCACAGAGCTTATGAGAGGGGTCAGTATAACTGAAATACGAAGGGAGGCACTGGTCAGAAAAATAGCAAATAACAAACTTAAGCTTAAGGAATCTTACAGGAGACAAGACTCTCAGGAAGAACTTAAAGCCATAAAGGAAATTGAAAGAAACCCAAAATACTTAGTCTCTTATGCCAAATCTAAGGATAAAAAACATCCAGTATTGGACTCCTGCTGAGACGAGATACGACCTAAACAGGTGACAGCAAAGAAATGAGTGAGATACTAAATATGACTCAGTGTTCAGCGAGCCGTTAACCAGACTAAGGGTCGACAATCTAAATGATTTTTTTTTGACCGAGACCCAAAATTTGGTCATTTCAAAAATCTTTGATAATATTTTAACACCACAAGACTTCGAAAAGGTAATTAATGACATGCCCATGCACTCCGCCAAAGGCCCGCACTCATGGAACTCCGTGTTCATCAAGAACTGCAAGAAGCCCCTATCACGTGCCTACAGCATTCTGTGGAGAGGGAGCATGGACACAGGGGTCATCCCACAGTCACTAAAAACAACAGACATAGCCCCACTCTACAAAGGTGGCAGTAAAGCAATTGCAAAGAACTACAGACCGATAACACTAGCATCCAATATCATGAAAATATTTAAAAGAGTTCTAAGAAGCAAGATCTCTAGCCATCTAGGTACCCATTAGTTACACAACCCAGGGCAACACGGGTTTAGAGCAGGTCGCTCCTGCCTCTCCCAGCTACTGAACCACTATAACAAGGTCCTGGATGCTTTAGAGGGTAAACAAAACACTGATGTAGTATAGAGAGACTTTGCAAAAGTCTTACAAAATGCGTGATAAAGGAATAACAGGAAAAGTTGGTAAGTTCCTAATAGAATACAAAGAGTAATAGTAAAATGAGCAACGTCTTGGGCAGCTACAGTGAAAAGCTCTGTTCCACAAGGCACAGTACTCGCTCTCATCCTGTTCCTCATCCTCATATCGGACATAGACAGAGATGTAAGCCATAGCTCCGTGTCTTCCTTTGCGGATGACTCCCGGATTGTCCTCCATCGAAGACACTACAAGACTCCAGACATCAACTAAATCTTTAAATGACCGCTGAAAACAATATGAAGTTCAATGAAGAGAAATTTCAGCTATTTACATATGGAAAACTTGAAGAAATTAAAACTGTATCAGGGTACACAACAAATTCTAAGCATACAACAGGCTGAACAACTAATGTGAAGGACCTGACAGTGGTAATGTTAGAGGATCTCACCTTCTGAGACCACAACAATGCATCTACCTCATCTGCTATAAAAATGATAGGATGGATAATGAGAACCTTCAAAACTAGGTTTTAAAAACTGCTGACCTGGATAGTGTATAGAGAACTTTCACGGCACATATAAGTACGATAGAGCCCCTAAATTACAGGGAACGGTTGAAATCCCTTGATTTGTATTCCCTGGAGCGCAGGCGAGAAAGACACATGATAATATACACTTGGGAAATGTGTTCATCATTCATAGCCAATGTTTCTTTAAAAGCACGGTGTTGGCCAGTGTCTCAGATTATTAGATTTTTTCTTCATCGTTTTACTGTATCAGTATCGAACAGGATACTTAGTATTTAAGGTCATTTGCCTCAAAATCACCAATTACAACAATGTGCAGTTGTTAGGAAAAATTACACAAGTACAGCTAATATGACATTTTACTGCGGCAATAAAATGTCACATTAGTTGGATGTATGTCCATTAACCTAACATATTGTAGGTAATTCTGTCAAAATTATGTAACTGGTGAAGCTTCACTTCATCGATAGATTAACCTCCTGGAATTCATAGAGGGGTCGATTCCAGGCGCCCTCTTTGTAGCAAAACAACTTTGGAACTACAGCTCCTGACATCCCGGCTCATCTTGTGGCTGTTATTTTCTGGCTTGAACTTAAAGGCACAACATACTGTAACCTGTCCTTTCGAAAATTCTCCCGATAATTCTTGTGCAATGCTTGATGGGACTTCTACACAGCATCATTCAGATGTCAATCTTTCTAAAACAGTTCCTTAGTCCAAGTTATTCCTTTAGCACACAGTGTTTATATATATATAAAATGTAATCAGTGTGTAGAGTTAAAACGTGTTCGAACCATCCTTGAAACTGGTACTTTGAAGAAATTTATTTGAGCATGTCTTTTTAAGAACATTGTGAAGCAGGTAAACATATAATGGTTCTAACTAACCTCATGATGTTCTTCAGGTCCGTGTGGGAAGTACTCTTGAAAGCGGCAATTTCTCGTCTTACGAGCTCTTCGCTACGTACACTGGACCTTACGACGTGAGTCAGAAGAGTCTTAAGTGTTATATGAAACAAGGAGTCGCCGGTAGGTACGTCAGCGTCCAGAGAAATACTGCAGAAACAGTTAATAATCTGATGCTCATTGAGGTTTATGTGTGGGCAGTGAAATTATAAAGTGAAAGTAAACATTTGAAACACTGAACAAAATATTTAGAAAATAAGGAAATGTGATGACAAGAGGCAATAAATATTTTTAATTAGCGGTGAAAAAAAAAATTAAATAAATTAAATTCAAGAAAAGTGTTTGAAAAAAAAAATTGCCTGTAACTAGGATATTCTGGATAAGTAAATGAATGAAATAAAGGAGGTATAAATAGAGAAGGAAAGTTGTGAAAAATGAAACACACGCCAGGAGCTATGACTCGACCCCTGCAACCACAACTATGTGAGTACACACACGCCGGCCGTCTCCCACACTGAGGCAGGATAACCCAAAAGAGAAACAATTTCACCATCATTCAACACTTTCACCATATATATTAATATATAGGGATGTCCCACCTCTAGAACTGGAGTGAGGACCCTCATTCTCAGAGAAGAGAATAAACGTACTTCATGGAGAACTCAAGATTCTCCCCGGATCTGTTTCAACATTTTCTTCTTCCACTCCTATATTCTCTATTCTATGTGAACTTTATTTATAGACAAAATACATTAACAAACATACAATGGGAAGGAGAACAGCATGACAGAAATCTCACAGCTACATCTCAAATACTTCGTCCAGCTCCCCAGCGGTGGGCAGCATGTCCAGAATGCTGCAGGCATTTTTCCTCTGGATCACAACACTGAGTCTCTAAAAGAGGAAGGTGGCCACTCTGGGGTCCTTGGTTTCTGTGATGAGTTTTGACCAAACTCAGGAATTTTAGAGCACACTTGCCCGATGATCCGAAGTTACAGCAAGGTGGCAGCCTTCTCTATCTGTTGATCTTCTGAATCTCCCTGAAACTGGTGGCCCCTTCCCCTTCAGCTTCGAAGTATGACACGTTGGTGTCAGCCAACGTAGAGGTAAAGTCCCAGGAAATCTTCTTACCAACCCTTCCAGGGTAGCATGTATTATATTTATCATTATAATACAGAGCATGCCAGTTAAACAGAAGTATTTATATCATTCAGTAGGAAAATAAAATTAATATAATGTGCCTCACATGCATATCAATACCTTTCTCAGTGAATATTTATTATAAGTTCAAAATATAAACTTGGAGAGCACAACCACCTTCTATGACTGCTGGAACAATAATGAAGGTCAGTGAGACTGTGAGTGTTGGTAAGAAACACTGCCGCAAGCATGTTGCAACCTGTTGTGACACGTAGGTCTATATTGAAAAGTAGAGCTAACAAAGTGACCTAAAATTAGTTGGAAATTGCTACTCTGGTCTCCGAAGCATTTTGATTGTTGACCAATGTTATCAAGGAACAGTTGGCCCTCAGATTCATTGAGAAAGTGCTCCATGCCAGCCCTGGAGAAAATACCCATTATCTGCCTCACATGGCAGTCGCCAAGGAGTCAGTAACTACCCCCATAAGAGTGATTTTCAACTTTAGTTCGCATGCTAGCCCTCGGGAGCCGTTATTGAATGACTGTTCACAGGACAGTCTTTACCACTGAAAATGGCAGACGTGTTATTTGAGTTCAGGATGGAGCAGTATGCATATGCAGCAGATATCAGCAAAACCTTTCTGCGTATTGGGTTGCAGTTTCAGGATAGGAATTTCACGAGATTCTTGTGGTTGGCAAATGTCAAGGTGCCTGAACAGTGGTATGAGACATACAGGTTTACGGCTGTCTTATTCAGCGCTACCAGTTTCCCGTAGGCTACCATCGATTACCACCTGGTACATTGTGATAGTCCCCTTAAAGAATTACTGAAGGCTTAATTTTATGTAGATAATATGCAGGGCACTAACTCGGACGAGAGACTATTAGTGGACATTTACCGTGAGTCTAATCGAGAGATGTTCTCAGCTAACGTGCCATCGAGAGAGTGGGCAAAGAACAATCCCACGTTGTGAGGTATGGTGGAGCAGGATTATGATTTTACAGAATGCCTGCAGTAACTTCCATAGTAGGGCTGGAATGGGAAATTGAGAGGAAACCTGACGGGAAAGGGAAGCTAAGCAGAAGGTCCCTATTGAGTAAAGTGCAGATTGCCTTTGATCCCTTGGGTATGTTGACACCCATTGCCATCCGAGGAAGAATACTAGTGCAACGGACCTGGGAGTTGAACCTAGGTTGGGATGACGTACTGCCAGAAACCATCTGTCAGGAGTGGGATCTGGTTAGCGAGGATTTAGCGAGGCTGCACAGGTTTGCGTTCCCTAGATCCCTCGAAAACACAGGGCGAGATTATGACTTACATGTCTTCTGTGATGCCTCCTCCTAGCATATGGGGCAGTAGCTTATTTATTGGCAGGGAAGCAAGTCATTTTGGCCACCAACCGAGCGTGAGTGACGCCCCTAAAGGAGAGCTCCATCCCAAAGCTGGAGCTAACAGCAATGATGTTGGGAGCGAGACTGGGGAGGTACATAAAGGAAATGTTGAGTAACCTAAGAGTGACAAACACGTACGTGTGGACGGACTCAGAAGTGGCCTTACAATGAATCAAGAACGACAGGTCCAAACTACCATATGTTAGGAATCAGGTGAAAGAAATACGGGAACTGCAGTCAGTATCTACAATTTTGCAAGTGCAGTCAGTCCAGAACCCAGCTTTTCTGCAGGTCTTTCAGCTTACTCATGGAAATGTTCCCTAAAAGCCACTTGTGAGATTGAGACGCTTGGAGTCTTGGGGTGTCTGTGTCAACAGTACTTGCCAGAGAGTGCAGCTCACAAGGGGCCACATAACACATTTTCACATAAATATAATCAAATATTTTTTTCTTACGAGATTGTATAGGAATTTCAATATAGTTTAAATGACAAAAGAAAACACAAAATAGCGGTTTTTAATTTTAAGCAATTTCATCAATATTTTCGTTTGCTCTCTCGTAAATTTTCGTTTACTACTCGAGAACCTCTTATTCGATTAGCTTTAAATTTTCACCGCTAGTGTAATGTGTCTTGGAGGCAATCCGTGGGACTATTTCCATACATGGGTGACCTATGCACAATGACACCTCGAAATTATGTTTCCTGATAGGTAGTGATAAGTTCTGATTGGTTTCAAAAATTCAACACATGCGAGTCACGTGAGCAGTGGCGTTGCACCAGTGAGCAGCTCCCCCCTGCTCTGTTTGCATAGCCTAGACTTAGTGATTTTCGACGTTTTACTGAGGATGTGTGTCACACTGACACTGTTAACTCAGGTCCTGAGCTGTAGCTTCTGACCCAATTTGTTCTGGCATCTGTGCACCGTCGCAGTCGGGGATTTGGTTATGTTGAACTTAGATTCAGTATTAAGGGAGTTTTGTGACTATTACGGAGGATCTGCTGATGGTCCCCAGTTAGGGTCGTTATTTTATCTCCTTTTTCCTGACGCTGTGTTGCTGCTGCTTGCTATATTTCTGTTCGGTAGATCGGTCGTATTACCAAGCAAGCTGTTCTGATAGCCTGCTTGGTAGAGAAGTTAGCTTATTTGAGTTAGTTTAGTCAGTCACTGTTTAAGTCAAGTCGAGTCTTGAGACAATGAGCTACTTGGAGCACATACATACATAGTCACTTGTATATATATTAGTATCATGGTTATAATTGCTGACAATGTACCAGACGGTACTTAAGAGCCATAAGGATATGTTATGTGTCTTCAACACAATAATACTGTATACGTGAGAAGTGTAGGAGCTAACCTAATTAATATCCTAACCTAATTAATATCCTAACCTAATTAATATCCTAACCTAATTAATATCCTAACTTATATTAAATTGATTTACTTTGATACCCTAGACATCTTTAACTTGATTAATAATCATATCTTTATTTTATTTCTTTAGTTAGTAGCCTACCTGTTGTAATACTGAAGCACTATTAAATCTTACTCTAATTATAACTGATAACTGGACCAGGATACTGACTACTTGTTACAGGCTGATAACTGGACCAGGATACTGACTACTTGTTACAAAAACCCAGTAACAGGCTGACTGCTAGAGGGGCAGACCTTTATAGTATTCACTGGAGATGTCTATTTCTAATAGATATCGCGTCTTTTGTAACAGGGTTGTATAGGCAAAATTTAGTTGTATTCTGTAGAATAAGTTGAAAATGCATCTTCAGGTCAGGTTTATACTTTTAGTGCTAAAGTTTTCCTTAAGGAATCAATCTCTTGATATTAGGTTATGTAAGTTATCATGTTCCAGTTTTATTAATCAATGTAGTTTCTATAAAATAATTAGAGAATGTCTAATCTAATCAGAAATAAGTGAATATTTGACTTTCTATGGTTATCCTAGGTTAATTCAACTTAATATTGTTCCATGTGCCTATAACACCTGGGTGACCTCAGGACAATTGTTAAAACAATTTTGCACTTGGAAGTTTACACAAAACTTACACACCTACGTACTGTACTTATTTTCTTAAAAGTCGGTCAGTCTTACTTGGACAAATGTTTCAAGAGTTTATGACCTGTATTAATTCCAATCTGATTTTCCTTGAAACGGGAAAAATTGCAGTACTGCTTTACCTGAATATTTTCTTAGTGTCAAGTTGATAACAGAATAATGCAACTTATGTTAGGCTTCAAACTTAATACGCTTGTGCATTTTAGGATAATGATCTTTTTTTTGTCTCCCTGAAAAGTTTAAATAAGATTTTGGCTATGTTGCATCCTACTTTACCATTTTTGTTGAAGAAATCTGGATATCTGTTACCTCGTGATTATTTGTGGAAGCCTTTTCCTTGAAAAACGCTAATATA
Organism: Cherax destructor; assembly: GCA_009830355.1. Lineage (NCBI taxonomy): Eukaryota > Metazoa > Arthropoda > Malacostraca > Decapoda > Parastacidae > Cherax > Cherax destructor. Next base: position 95,589 of record WNWK01005532.1, on the reverse strand, counting down.
TAACTGCATTATCAACTTAAGTCACATTCAGGAATAATGGAGTGTACCCAGGCACAGGGAACTAGGCTTATAGAACACGGGATACTTTGAGCACATTAATTGGAAAGGCCTAGTTCAATCAGCTTCAAATTTTGCATTTGTGTATTGTTACGAAGACTAGATTCCTGGAATAAGATAATGTCTCCTACTAATGTTGTGTTACCTATTCCCATCATCTTGAAATAGCTGAGATAACTTTCAAAACTCTCATTGGAGTAGTTTCAAAGGTTGAAAAATGTGCCTCGTAATTAGATAACGGAAGAGTTAAATTCTAAAATATTCCTGCAAATGTGACCATTTTGTGTAAAATAGAGTAATTTTTATTCCCGTTTAATCACGATAAATAAATTTTTATGTACGTCTTCTGAACGGTTATATATTTAATGACCAATACATCTAATGTCAAGAAAAATATCTAATAAGTAAATAGTGAAAAAACAAATGAAATAGAATGTGTGCCATAACTGGAGAATGTCTCATTATCAAGAACAAAAAGGCACAATACCGTGACTGGAACAATACACAGATAACTCGCATATAGAAGAAAGGAGCTTACCACGACGTTTCGGTCCGTCTTGGACCATTTACAGTCACTCGGAGTGACTTTGTAAACGTCGTCGTAAGCTCCTCTCTCCTAGTATGTACGGGTTGTGTGTTTCATTATCATCTGCTTCATATTTACCCCACTGGTGTACTTTCCCAATAAGTTTTGGTTTGTATACCTGGAGTATACCTTCAGAGGGTTTCGGGGGTCAACGCCCCCGCGGATCGGTCTGAGACCAGGCCACGTGGTGGATCAGGGTCTGATCAACCAGGCTGTATATGTCCTAACTTGCCCTTTTATTGAAGGACTTATGATATTAATTTCCATATAATGACTAGTGAATTCTTCTTCTGATTCATTTCAAATCTACATTTCTGATATTAAATTGTATTACTGACTGATGCCGCACTCTGCACTATTCAAGTCGCGTGGACTGACGTACAGGGGACTGAGGTTAGATAACAGTAGGATACTTTACTCGGACTCTAGCAAGTAACATACGTCTGGTTATATTGTTATTTAAGAGTTGGAAGGTAGGAATAGTGGCATGGTTGTATACTCTCAGCTGATAGAGACAAGACAGCAATGATTCCCGTGAATTTGTGATACTAGTTTTTGTGGTTTTTTTCTGCTGGTTTATTCGCTATTGTTTGGTGTCGTAGTTATGTGTTATAATTTGCAATCTCTTTCCTCCAAAGTTGTTTCTTCGTTTATTTGTTATTCTAGAATTATCTGCCTAAATGCTTAGTTTTGTTGCTTGAACGACAGAAAGGAATCAGGAGTGTATAGACGCTGTCCTATCGAAGATTCAGGTAATATTCTTGCATCACAGTAGAAGTTAACTTCATTTTAGTCAAATGTATAAGAATTTTATTTATCATTCTGTATTTAACTGTGTGGACAGATACGTATTTTAGTGTTTGTGTCACTCTGCTGCTCTTAATTGTTCAGGAGAACACTGTAAACGTGAAGTGTGTTCCTTACGAGTGTCTTACGCAATGTGTGTCAGTGGGGAGATTTACAAATTCCCATTTATTTCCACGTTCTGTGTAGTTGGTTATAATAATAATGGTTATATAGAGACTCAGTAGAGACTATCAAATTCTATCTAATTAATATTTACTGTGTAAACATATATTTCCACATTACATATATAGTTCCCTAGGTGACTCACTTGTATAATTGGACCACCAGCCTCCTGTGAACATGTATATGCATTACTATCTTTTTTTCAGTTATTCCAGTATACATATATTTTCTTTGATGTTAATATTTGCTGTGGTTATGTTGACTTTTTCTAGGGAAGACGTGTTATTCATTTAATGCATTTGATATATACATGCCGTTTTATTATTTCTGTATTTCTAGATTCATTGATATAACTCAATAAAATATTAATAATCTTATATGTATAACGTTGTTTTCATGCTCCTTTGCCTTGACTAATATTCATATATGTGTTCAAGGTTATAAAAAAACATTGCCGTTTTTGCCATAGTACCTAAATAGCTTGTTCGGCTAAAGCGAATATTATTTTTTTATTGCAAATGCCTTAGCATATGCCGTTTATAACTCCCTACTTAGCCTCAGTTGCATAAAGGAAACAGACCGTGCAGTAAGTGTGGCACGTAATATGGCAGCTTGTGTCCAGACGAGTAAAACTTCATATATTATTTAATGTGTATAATCATATTTTATGTACGCTAATTTACAATGTTCTACCCAGAACAGGTAAATGTGGGTGAGCGTAGGGAGACAGTGAACACTGTAAGTGTTAGGAATTCCTTCGGTTTCTCTTCAAACTAATCACAGATACAGTGTATATATACACAAATAACCCGCACATAGAAGAGAGGAGCTTACCACGACGTTTCGGTCCAACTTGGACCATTTACAAAGTAACACTAACAGAAAGGAGAGGAGGGAGTATATATAGGCCAGCAGACAGGGACGGGAACAAGAGAAGAAGAAGTGGTGGAGGTGGTAGTAGTAGTGGAGTCAGTCATATACTAAGAAAGAGGAGCACTGCAAGGAAGCTAGCGGCCCACAGAGGGTAGGAGCAAGAACACAGAGGGGGTAAAAAATAATAAAGGACAAATACAAGGCAGAAGAAAGAAAACCCAAAAGAGAAAGAAAACAGAGGAAAGGGGAAGAGGGAAAGGGGGAAAAAAAGAATCAGGTTAAGTCACGGGTGTTCTGAAGTTTGGAGCATTTAACAATGTATTGGGAAAGGAAGGCATCAACAGAAACAAAGCCACGACTAAGATTCAAACAAGGAAAGTTGTGTATAAGGGAGAATTCAAGTAGGATAGACAGTTTTAGCAGAAGACCAGTCAATAGGATGACTGTGATCTCTGACATGACAGAAAAGAGCATTGATGGCGTCGGCCTAACGCTACTTTTGTGCTCCCTAAGTCTGTCAGAGAGAGAACATCAAGTTTCTCCAAAGTACTGAAGAGGACAGGAGGAGCAAGAAATAGAGTAGACACCAGGAGCATCTATAGAGAGAGGGGAGGTATGAACTAGATTAGTGGGAAGAGTGTTAGTCTGGCGGAAAGTAAGTTTGATGTCTAAGGAACGGAGAGAATTGTTGAGATTAGAGAGACCAGAGATGTAGGGAAGGTAGAGGACAGGAGAGTTGCCAGGAGTAGAGAGTTAGTGTGACTTTGTAAATGGTCCAAGTGGGACCGAAACGTCGTGGTAAGCTCTTCTCTTCAATGTGCTGGTTATTTATGTATTGTTCCAGTCACGGTATTGTGCCTTTTTTTGTTATTTATAGTGTATATATGCTCAGTATGATTCTCTTTGCCTCAAGTTAATCTTTTAGATTCTGCTACTAAGCTACAAAACTCTGGAGATTTGGACAGAGCAGAGAGATTAACTGCTTTATAACTAGAGATTGTACAAGAGCAGCAGTTGATGGCTACGGAAAATATGAATAGAGAAAACCAGAAGAGAATTGAATAGAGAAGATAACTGACAGCTCAACATTACATATGACATACAGAAAGCTGCCTCCCTGGTGCCTATGTTTATTATGTCTTCAGTCATTTCATTTTTCGATGTATTTGAAAAGCCAGCTTACATTAAAGGACCCCAATGGAAATAAGTCACTCTGACATTTTTGGGTTATCCTGGGTTCTCTACACATATGCTGCTATGTATGATAATCTATGTAACTGTGTACCTGAATAAACTTACTTATGTGCTTGGCTTGCCAAACCAATTATGGGCAGCCTTAGTGGACTCTTGATTGACAAGAAAAACATAACTGCTAACTGTTTCAGTCTCCAGTGAGCAGTGGGTCGACTGTAAATTAGTTAAAAACAGTTCTTAGGGCTTATGAACTAATTTCAGAAAGACATTACAGTACGAAACACACACATACACTAAACTCCTTCCCCCCCCCCACACACAGCCAAGGAGAAAAATAGAAAAAATGGCAGGACGAAGAAGCAAGGATCCCAGGGATAGCTGGGCTGAATAGGAAGCATTGGCAAAAAGAATCAAGAGTACAATGGAACGGGAGTGGGAAAAAATGGCTAAGCAAGTTTTGCAACACAATGGTGGGGAAGATACCAACAGAGAGCAAGAACTGGGAGTCATGAGCTCTTGCTGCTGAGGCAAAGATGCAGACTAGCGGAGGAAAGAAAAGTGCTGAAGCTGATTATAGAGGCGAGTACCGATTGGAACAAGGAGCTTGGTGCATGAATAAACAGTTGACAGTGAGGGGATTGAAGGAGGGTAAAGAGCAAAGAAGTCCATTGAGGAAATAATATCAGGCCACCGCGATGTCTGGAAGACGATAAGGGAAAACAACAAAGGAGATACTTAAATAGGACCCAGAGATATAGAGGGAAACAAAATGGGATGAGGAATAGGAGAGGTCACTCATTATTCATGGGCTCTACGAGGCAGAAGGAAAGACCTGTGATAAAAGAAGCCAGCGGGGAAGTGTAAGAGATTCAGAGCATCATCACGGGAACAAGAGACAAGACACAACTGACAAATTTTCAGTGACAGAAATGGACGAAATAAAATCCTGCAAAGGAAACCACTGTTAGAGGGTTCCCAAAATACCAACGAGTGTACCTTAACCACAATTGAACAACTGAGAGAAAAAGTAAGGAGCCAGAGGCAGGAAGGGGAGACAGGGTAGATACCAACAGACGGAAGCACAGCCTTGGGGGAAGCAGTAAACACAATTGCCTACAGAACCACCCACAGTATTCCCACAACCTCTACAACCCCACACCAACCAAACACAATAACCAAAACCAAACCACACTTCACATCCACAGTGTCCTCAAGCACTAATACCACCATAACAGCAGCCTATCATAATATCCAGACCTTCATACGACACCCTTAGCCTGCGCCAACCCCTCCCACCCTCAGAATACAGTTCTAGAAAAAAAAAATGATGGTTTGGTACACTAATGCAGATGGAATTACAAATAAGAGTGAGTGGCAGGAAAAAATTACTGAGGCATCCCCAGACATCATAGTACTCACAGAGACAGTTTTTTGGGGTGATAACAAATGTGATTTTCCCGTCTGGACATCAGATCCTGAGGAAAAAGGGGAAGGAGGAGTTGCACTACTAATCAAAAACCAATGGAGTTTTGAGGAGATGTGAAGACTATATAGTAGGAACACTTCAAACTAGGAGTCCAGAAGTGATGAACAACCCACCACCAAACAGCAGGAGGACAAGACAAGAATACTATGAGAACAATAGACTGATGGTGGACACACTAGCCGATGATACCAGAAGGGCCCACATGAGCATAGCAAAGTTACTCATGGGAGATTTTAACCATAAGAAAATTGACTGGAATTTTTTAGCCACATGGGGGACCCATTGCATTGGTGGTTTGCAGGACTTGCTTCATCCTAAATCCCCCCTACATTAAAATGCACCTCTACACATGTGCTCATAACACACACGCAGGTTTGTGTCCCAATAACACCTCTTCCACCGCCGCCTGTACCCTCACTGCATCGTAGTGTTCATTATGCAACCCCCCTGATTAAAAACTTCAAATTCTCCATTTCATCCATACGGTACACCCTGTTAGCCGCCCTTTCTCTATGAAATTAACGCAATCTATCCTCATAATTGATTGACTTATATCTCATAGTATTAAGCCTCCTATCTTGCCTTACATCAAGCTTACGAATCTCAGGTTTTGCCACCAACACACCAACCCCTCTATTAAGTACATAAGGTCTACACACCTTGCTGTAATGCGATAACCAATAGCAACGAGCAGAAAGACAGCAGCAAATAGATTAATATATTTCCTTCACCAAAAAAATAAGCCAGTATTTACAACATATATATTCCCCAAGCTCATCATTAAGCTCAAGATTATTAATTAGTGATTCCTTGTTGTCAAGAAACAAGTCAAACAGGATGTTTCCTCTACTTGGTTCTGTCACAAACTGCTTTAAAGAACAATTATAGAAGTTTACCATGTTCCCTTTCAAAGTTTGGGGTCTGTAAATCACACCCAATATTAGTTTTTGACGTCCCTTCAGAAAATGTAGCTAAACAGATTCAGTGCTCGTCGCTTCTAATTTTATATCTTGTTTAATGCAACAGTTTAAATTGTCTCTGACATGTTTTGCCACCCCTGCTACCCTTCCTATTATCCTTATTGGTGTGGAGCAATTTAGAGACTTGTGTGTGGCATTTCAGGTGTATGTGGCATTTCAGGTGTATGTGGCATTTCAGGTGTATGTGGCATTTCAGGTGTATGTGGCATTTCAGGTGTATGTGGCATTTCAGGTGTATGTGGCATTTCTTCTTTGAACATATATATCTTTTGAACATGTCGTTGAAATATCCTGGTAATTTTTGTCACTTTCATTCTTTGTACTGCAACCTAATTGCATCTCACACACCCATACCTCTATTGTCCATCAGTTAAAGTCCAGGACAACTCACCAACTGCCCCCTCCCCTCTGACACATCTTGAAGACCACACAAGTCTGATACATCTTGAAGACCACACAAGTCTGATACATCTTGAAGACCACACAAGTCTGACACATCTTGAAGACCACACAAGTCTGATACATCTTGAAGACCACACAAGTCTGACACATCTTGAAGACCACACAAGTCTGATACATCTTGAAGATCACACAAGTCTGATACATCTTGAAGACCACACAAGTCTGATACATCTTGAAGACCACACAAGTGTGATACATCTTGAAGACCACACAAGTGTGATACATCTTGAAGACCACACAAGTCTGACACATCTTGAAGACCACACAAGTCTGATACATCTTGAAGACCACACAAGTCTGATACATCTTGAAGACCACACAAGTCTGATACATATTGAAGACCACACAAGTGTGATACATCTTGAAGACCACACAAGTGTGATACATCTTGAAGACCACACAAGTCTGATACATCTTGAAGACCACACAAGTCTGATACATCTTGAAGACCACACAAAATCAGAGACTGAACTTACTATCTTTCGTATGTACTCCTATATGACGTAGAATATGTTATATATCACTACGTACGGCGCTGTATGACCCCTGTGGTTTAGCGCTTCTTTTGATAATAATAATAATAATAATAATAATAATAATATCACTACGTCTTTAAGTAGTGTAATCACGCATTTGTTTTAATGGAGTATTAATTTAGGGTAATAATATGCAGTTATAATATGGAGTTTTATTTGACTTGATTCATAGGCTTTTTAACAACCACAAAAATTCAGTAATTATTAAGACATTATTTCAACCCACCTGGTCGCCTTGCACCTGGCAACTTCACCTGGTTATCGTAGGTGACCTACGTGCTTGATAATTCCATCCACTGGCTGCATTTGGCCACTGTACGTGGTACGTACCATTCCATACTCAGTGTTGATGCAGACAACACAGCGCCAACACTGTGTTACGGGAGCAGCAGAGAGCCCAGAGTGACGGAAGCTACAGACAGCGCGGAGTAACGGTAGCTTCAAACAGTACTGAGCAACGGGAGCTGCAGAGTGCAGACAACAGTGAGTAACGGAGCTTCAAACAGTAGTGAGTGACAAGACTGAGCCACATGCCAACGTGACATATATACTGTGACAAGTAATGTTTCTGGTTTTAGAAGAACTTAGGTTACATAAAATATCATCTAACAAAGACATCCAGCACTCTGATTGTGATTGTTATTTAACTCCCATTACTTGCGTAGGAAAGATGGAATCTTTTTATCTGCATTTAGGAAAATTGAGAAATCAGTCTATAAGATCAACGTTATTCAATATTCACGCTGTTTCATTAATATCAATTGATGGGGATAGCTATTAACTTATACATTTTATTGGACAAATGAATAGTAGAGCACATACATTAGATTATTTGAGTTTCTATAAATAACTAACAATAATGCATATATTAATAGTTTACATAAGATTGTAAGTTATTCTCAGTACAAAATACCCACTTTCCTGACACATCTTAAATGAGAGTTTTCTCATAAGAACATAAGAACATAAGAAAGAAGGAACATTGCAGCAGGCCTACTGGCCCATGCGAGGCAGGTCCAAGTCTCCCACCGGCCCAAGCCAATGCCCCAACCCAGCCAGGTCAGGTTACATTCACTTAAGGAAGGAGCACAGCATCTGACCTAGTAGCACAAACTAGTCAGGTCCAACTCACACCCACCCGCACCCACTCATATATTTATCTAGCCTATTTTTAAAACTACACAACGTTTTAGCCTCTATAACTGTACTCGGGAGTTTGTTCCACTCATCGACAACTCTATTACCAAACTAATGCTTTCCTATATCCTTCCTGAATCTGAATTTATCCAACTTAAAGCCATTGCTGCGAGTCCTGTCAATACTAGATATTTTTAGCACGCTATTTACATCCCCTTTATTTATTCATGTTTTCCATTTATACACCTCAATCATATCCCCCCTAATTCTACGCCTTTCTAGAGAGTGCAGATTCAGGGCCCTCAGTCTATCCTCATAGGGAAGATTTCTGATACTTAATCATCTTAATATGCAGCAGAATATATACTGAAATCCTACTAAAGAACATCATCTTCATCATTATCCTCTACCTTAATGTTGCAGTTTTATAACTGTAGTGTAAAGCACCCCTCTGGCAAGACAGTGATGGAGTGAATGATGATGAAAGTTTTTCTTTTTCGGGCCACCCTGCCTTGGTGGGAATCGGCCGATGTGTTAAAAAAAAATAGTTTTTTTTATTAATATTCATTTTTAGTAGTACTAACTCCCTTTTTGGGTGTGGCCATTCCATTATTTTACCACAGCATGAAGAATTTGTTTAAGTATTCTACCTGGTATTAGGCAACATGAGCATTTTCAGAGTTTTAGCCTGTCATCAAAACTCATATTTTTATAGTTTGTTGTTGTGTGGAGCGACCGTGTCAACAGAATGAACCCAGGTTCGATTCCCAGGTGAAGCCAGACTTATGGGAAACTTACAACTTACCTGTTCACCTAGCAGTCAATAGGCAGCTAGAATTAATCAGGCTGTTGTGGCTAGCATCTTAGAGCAGGACTGAAAGGACCCCAACAGAAATAAGCTGCACTACTTGGGTTATTCAGGGTTGAACAATAGCATGAGCCGACAGGTGCTGACAAGACCCATCACATATTGTGTTGACGATTACCCTAAACCTGACCCCTCCCCGTTCCCCACATCCTTCATGTTGGCACATACTGTGACCACTGTTTCACCTCTCCCTCACACCCCTGACCTCGCGTCTTACCTCTCCTTTGACCTCCACTGGACTTATACTTCAGCGTACCTGTGTTTTAGTATCCATGATATAGTCCAGTCCTGGAAGAAACAGTGTAAAAAAAGGTATCCCTGGAATATATTGTCTATGTCACAATCCTGGGTAACAACTCAAAGAAATAATATTGTTGTTCTCATTCTTTTATCATAAGACTCATGTGCAACATTGTTGAATCTTTAATGATTTTGACAATAACAAATACCCAACAATTGCACAATTGTCTTACTCATCTATGTGTCGGTATTCTTCACTATTCATATAATGAGTCTTCTATGTATGTAAGGTGTGGAAACCACACCACCGCTGCTTAGTCCTTGTATTGTGAAAGGCTTTCTTAGTGTTTTACCATTAATGTATCTAAGATAAATTTAATGTTAGCCATTGTCTCATGGAGGTTCTCAATATTATGATCTTCAGGTAACAGCTTTTTGTTAATGTTAACTTCTATGTCCCTCTCTCCCATGCTTTGAGGGTTTTATCAGAGACTATATTGATGTTGGAGAGACTGTTTACCCATTCGGGATGTGTAATTAAGTATTTTCATCATTTTAATGCAAAATACGGTACATTATGGAGTCATCTCAACACTGATATGAGCTTCACCGATGATCTCATACCTGCCAGAGCCTCAGGCAAAACATCATCACATACCTGCCAGAGCCTCAGGCAAAACATCATCACATACCTGCCAGAGCCTCAGGCAAAACATCATCACATACCTGCCAGAGCCTCAGGCAAAACATCATCACATACCTGCCAGAGCCTCAGGCAAAACATCATCACATACCTGCCAGAGCCTCAGGCAAAACATCATCACATACCTGCCAGAGCCTCAGGCAAAACATCATCACATACCTGCCAGAGCCTCAGGCAAAACATCATCACATACCTGCCAGAGCCTCAGGCAAAACATCATCTCATACCTGCCAGAGCCTCAGGCAAAACATCATCACATACCTGCCATACCCTCAGGCAAAACATCATCACATACCTGCCAGGGTCTCAGGCAAAACATCATCACATACTGCCAGAGCCTCATGCAAAACATCATCACATACCTGCCAGAGCCTCAGGCAAAACATCATCACATACCTGCCAGAGCCTCAGGCAAAACATCATCACATACCTGCCAGAGCCTCAGACAAAACATCATCACATACCTGCCAGAGCCTCAGGCAAAACATCATCTCATACCTGCCTGAGCCTCAGGCAAACATCATCACATACCTGCCAGAGCCTCAGGCAAAACATCATCACATACCTGCCAGAGCCTCAAGCAAAACATCACATACCTGCCAGAGCCTCAGGCAAAACATCATCTCATACCTGCCAGAGCCTCAGGCAAAACATCATCTCATACCTTCCAGAGCCTCAGGCAAAACATCATCATATACCTGCCAGAGCCTCAGGCAAAACATCATCACATACCTGCCAGAGCCTCAGGCAAAACATCATCACATACCTGCCAGAGCCTCAGGCAAAACATCACATACCTGCCAGAGCCTCAGGCAAAACATCATTCATACCTGCCAGAGCCTCAGGCAAAACATCATCACATACCTGCCAGAGCCTCAGGCAAAACTTCATCACATACCTGCCAGAGCCTCAGGCAAAACATCATCACATACCTGCCAGAGCCTCAGGCAAAACATCATCACATACCTGCCAGAGCCTCAGGCAAAACATTATCACATACCTGCCAGAGCCTCAGGCAAAACATCATCACATACCTGCCAGAGCCTCAGGCAAAACATCATCACATACCTGCCAGAGTCTCAGGCAAAACATCATCACATACTGCCAGAGCCTCATGCAAAACATCATCACATACCTGCCAGAGCCTCAGGCAAAACATCATCACATACCTGCCAGAGCCTCAGGCAAAACATCATCACATACCTGCCAGAGCCTCAGACAAAACATCATCACATACCTGCCAGAGCCTCAGGCAAAACATCATCACATACCTGCCATACCCTCAGGCAAAACATCATCACATACCTGCCAGAGTCTCAGGCAAACATCATCACATACCTGCCAGAGCCTCATGCAAAACATCATCACATACCTGCCAGAGCCTCAGGCAAAACATCATCACATACCTGCCAGAGCCTCAGGCAAAACATCATCACATATCTGCCAGAGCCTCAGGCAAAACATCACATACCTGCCAGAGCCTCAGGCAAAACATCATCTCATACCTGCCAGAGCCTTAGGCAAAACATCATCACATACCTGCCATACCCTCAGGCAAAACATCATCACATACCTGCCAGAGTCTCAGGCAAAACATCATCACATACCTGCCAGAGCCTCATGCAAAACATCATCACATACCTGCCAGAGCCTCAGGCAAAACATCATCACATACCTGCCAGAGCCTCAGGCAAAACATCATCACATACCTGCCAGAGCCTCAGGCAAAACATCATCACATACCTGCCAGAGCCTCAGGCAAAACATCAAAGCTGGAGCAAATCCTGATGTCTTTGTGAAGAGCTTGAACCATCTGGATGATGTCTGGCTTCATGCCCAAGAACACAAGGCTCTGCCCACGCAGCTGGAACTCCTCTATCATCCCCTTTATGCCCTAATTATCAAAATGCCAGTACAAAATGTTACCAAAATATTTTGCCTTCGTTGTCCTTTGTCAATGAAACAAAACTACTTATTAAATATATGTTAACAGAAATTCAAACTATCAGGAAGGGATTAATAATTGGTTTTCAATAACATTTCTTGCAAATGTTGTTCAATCGAAGACAATAGATGCCTCCCCAATGGCTTATCAGGTTCAATGTAATTTTTTTATCGAATAATGTAATATGTAACCTGTTCAAACACTGATAATTTCAATAGTGTTATTCGAAGTATTGTAATCTTGTGTAATTTGTCAGTGACCTGTATAATCTCTAATAAATGTAATTACATAAAATAATACTTAAAGTTGTTAGTGTGACAGAAAATTAATATATATGAAATATTTAATTTTAAATGAGACTCAAGATGTTAGACATACCTTAGCTGATGTATAGTCAGTAGTATCAATGCAGGAACAGTCAATAACAACAGGAAGAGAGCCAGCAGCCTGCCGGAGGCCAGCCTTCCTGACGGAACCACGGATGTGGAAGGGGCTGGTAACTAAGACCGTAGCAAGGAGTTACCAGAACATATCCTCTACTGTCATTCTGAGAGAAAGATGAGTGAGATGGGGGAGGTGCTAGAACACCAGAAGACATGAGAAATACAGTAACCAGAACATATCATCTAAGGGAGGTGCTGGAACACCAGAAGACATGAGAAATACAATATCCAGAACATATCATCTATGGGAGGTGCTGGAACACTAGAAGCCATGAGAAATACAATAGCCAGAACATATCATCTATGGGAGGTGCTGGAACACTAGAAGCCATGAGAAATAAATAGCAGAACATATCTTATGGAGGTGCTGGAACACCAGAAGCCATGAGAAATACAATAGCCAGAACATATCATCTATGGGAGGTGCTGGAACACTAGAAGCCATGAGAAATACAATAGCCAGAACATATCATCTATGGGAGGTGCTGGAACACCAGAAGCCATGAGAAATACAATAGCCAGAACATATCATCATGGAGGTGCTGAACACCAGAAGCCATGAGAAATACAATAGCCAGAACATATCATCTATGGGAGGTGCTGGAACACCAGAAGCCATGAGAAATACAATAGCCAGAACATATCTACAATGCTTCTGAGGTAAACATGAAGTAAGAGTGAAAGAAAATATATTTTATGACTGCTGACTAAAAGACTCAAGAAAAAACACTTATTTCAGGCTACCATGACTATAATTCAGGTATTATGGTGTATAATTACTGGCAGATATACAGTGTTTTTTGGTCATTACAAATTTATAAATATGTTAAGCTACTGAGTAATTTGTACAAAAGTATTAAGCCATTAAAAAAAACAGAAACGCATTTGAACAATTCCATAAAAAAATAAATAAACTCAGAAGCATATGGATTCTGTCCTGTTTTTATGATGAAGTAAAATACATTATAGTAATTTGATGTTCGGTTTTTTCTTGTTGAATTATTAACATTTTAACCAAACGCTCGGAAGTTTGATATAAGGAATGCATCTTTTAAAAAAATTACGGAAAAGAAAAAAAACTATAACAGATTTTTGAGACAATATAATTATGATTTCCTCCACCTCAAAAGAAAAAAATCGACGTTAAATAGTAACTTTCTTGCAGTTCCCTCTTTGTAGCATCCAGTGAATTTTCTTCCAAAATCCTGCAGAATGACTAGCCAATAGAACGGAACTTACATTGGATGGGGCAACTGTCATGTTGACAGTGGGTGTAGCAACTGAATACAGGAGCATTGACAGATTGGCACCGTTGCCCAACAGAATCCCCCACTCGAGTCCCCACAAGAGGCAGGCCAAGAAGGTGACTATAAGAGGTATCAGGTCGCTCTTCTTACTCATCCAGAGAGAAGCCAAAGTCTCGTAATCACAGCGCATATGATTACTGCTGCCAGTGTGGATTTGGGAATATAACTGAGGAGAAATAATTATGGTACATGGATAAGTAGGTAGGTTTGAAACCTTAGGAGCACTTTGATTATGTAAATCTTTCAGCGCTTTTGGCAATGAAAATTAAATACAATACAAATGGAAAAATAAAGATAAAGTACACACAACAGAGATAAATACCATAAAACACACAACAGAGATAAATACCATAAAACACACAACAGAGATAAATACCATAAAACACACAACAGAGATAAATACCATAAAACACACAACAGAGATAAATACCATAAAACACACACAGATAAGTACCATCTCAACAGTGAAAATAACCAACATTGGCATTAAATTGCAGTATTCAAAGATACTCCTAAAAGTGTTTGAGATCCTACCAGAGGCACTACAGAAATTATAAAGAAGAAAAAGGCACAATACCGTGACTGGAGCAAACACTACTACTTCTTCCACTACCTGCCTTAATTTACCTCTACCACCCTCCCAACTCTCTTGCCCCCGTCCCTGTCAGCTGGCCTATATATCCCCCTCCTCTCTTTTCTGTTAGTGTGACTTTGTAAATGGTCCAAGTCGGACCGAAACGTCGTCGTAAGCTCCTCTCTCCTATGTGTGGGTTATTTGTGTACAAAAATTATATAATCGATGTACTCCTGATCCTCAGTCGACTGAGATCGTCTCAAAGTGACAATTGCTGATGAAGGATAAGGGTCAACCTCCTACGAGCCACTGATACCTGCATTACTTCTTTTTGTCTATAGGACTTTCCCTCCGTCCCCGGCCTACCACTTCTTATCTTCCTGGGACATAAACATGGCCTGGGAAACCATCAGAATACCACGACGTTGTGCTACATACTAGGCCATGGCAAGCAGAGCACACTGGGAACCTGAGTAGACAGTGAACTATGGTAACTGTCAGGACGAGAGTAGCGAAAATGTATAGAGCTCTTCAGTGATCTTACAGGACTCATTTAGTATCTGCGCTCAATACGAATTCTCAGACATCTACAACACAACTGTCCTCAAAGATTTGTTAAGTTATACCATGAATTAAGGAGAGATCCTGGACTTCACCTTACGAAACAGACAAAGCAAATGAGATAATAATTATGGACAAGGTAGATTATAGGGAAAAATATACATGTTATTAGAAGACAGGGGACTAACGTGCCCCTTCAGAACAGTTCTTTATCGTTGAAACGTGAACAAAATCATGCTCCAGAAAAATAACCAAGTTAATAACCGGAGCTTGACACTTAGAGTTCCCCATTCACTGCCTTCAAAGACGAACCACAGACACTGTCCCAGGAGGGCAGAAAGAGAATCTAACTTCTCAGACCGCTGACACATCAAGGTAGAAGAGCAGTACACCCCCGAACATCAAGTAATGCAAGAAGCCTCACAAGACAAATAAAGGGGACCCTTCTCTTATCCACAAAGAATATATGGCAGAGATCCAGAGTCACCAGCCTCAATACAGAGGCTCTCAGTGCTGCAAGAATGAAAAGCACTCGTGCAAAACTGAATCCCTAAGTGATAGGCAGGATTTAACAAACTCAGATCAGACAGCCATAATCCAGCCTGAATGGCAGAGCACCTTAAGAATATATATAACGTGTAGAGCTTATTTATATGCATGACACATGCCAGACCCTCATCAAATTTTACCACAAATGTCACCTGCTGCTCATTGCTAAGGACCGCCATTAATTAAAGAATACCTTTTATGATGGGCTTCAACTGTAACTGCTAGAGTTTAATTGTAAGTATTTCTGCTTGTGTAGTGCAATATGCAATAAGTTAATTTATTGGTGGATTTTTAAAAATCTAAATAAAATATTTTTCACAGGATTGTGATTATTTAAACAATTTTATCAGTGGATTTCTTTTAAAAATCTAAATCAAATAATTTGCTCACAGGATTGTGATTATTTAAACAATTTTATCAGTGGATTTTCTTTTAAAAATCTAAATCAAATACTTTTCTCACTAGGATTGGGATTATTTAAACAATTTTATCAGTGGATTTTCTTTTAAAAATCTAAATCAAATACTTTTCTCACAGGATTGTGATTATTTAAACAATTTTATCAGTGGATTTTCTTTTAAAAATCTAAATCAAATAATTTTCTCACAGGATTGTGATTATTTAAACAATTTTATCAGTGGATTTTCTTTAAAAATCTAAATCAAATACTTTTCTCACAGGATTGGGATTATTTAAACAATTTTATCAGAGGATTTTCTTTTAAAATCTAATTCAAATACTTTGCTCACAGGATTGGCATTATTTAAACAATTTTATCAGTGGATTTTCTTTTAAAAATCTAAATCAAATACTTTTTTCACAGGATTGTGATTATTTAAACAATTTTATCAGTGGATTTTCTTTTAAAAATCTAAATCAAATAATTTGCTCACAGGATTGTGATTATTTAAACAATTTTATCAGTGGATTTTCTTTTAAAAATCTAAATCAAATACTTTTCTCACAGGATTGGGATTATTTAAAAAATTTTATTAGTGGATTTTCTTTTAAAAATCTATATCAAATACTTTTCTCACAGGATTGGGATTATTTAAACAATTTTATCAGTGGATTTTCTTTTAAAAATCTAAATCAAGTACTTTTCTCACAGGATTGGGATTATTTAAACAATTTTATCAGTGGATTTTCTTTTAAAAATCTAAATCAATTACTTTTCTCACAGGATTGGGATTATTTAAACAATTTTATCAGTGGATTTTCTTTTAAAAATCTAAATCAAATACTTTTCTCACAGGATTGGGATTATCTAAACAATTTTATCAGAGGATTTTCTTTTAAAAATCTAATTCAAATACTTTCCTCACAGGATTGGGATTATTTAAACAATTTTATCAGTGGGGTTTCTTTTAAAAATCTAAATCAAATACTTTTCTCACAGGATTGTGATTATTTAAACAATTTTATCTGTGGATTTTCTTTTAAAAATCTAAATCAAATACTTTTCTCACAGGATTGTGATTATTTAAACAATTTTATCAGTGGATTTTCTTTTAAAAATCTAAATCAAATACTTTTCTCACAGGATTGGGATTATTTAAACAATTTTATCAGTGGATTTTCTTTTAAAAATCTAAATCAAATACTTTTCTCACAGGATTGTGATTATTTAAACAATTTTATCAGTGGATTTTCTTTTAAAAATCTAAATCAAATACTTTTCTCACAGGATTGTGATTATTTAAACAATTTTATCAGTGGATTTTCTTTTAAAAATCTAAATCAAATACTTTTCTCACAGGATTGGGATTATTTAAACAATTTTATCAGAGGATTTTCTTTTAAAAATCTAATTCAAATACTTTGCTCACAGGATTGGCATTATTTAAACAATTTTATCAGTGGATTTTCTTTTAAAAATCTAAATCAAATACTTTTTTCACAGGATTGTGATTATTTAAACAATTTTATCAGTGGATTTTCTTTTAAAAATCTAAATCAAATAATTTGCTCACAGGATTGTGATTATTTAAACAATTTTATCAGTGGATTTTCTTTTAAAAATCTAAATCAAATACTTTTCTCACTCAGTCTTTAGCGAGCCACTAACCAGACTGAAAATCGAAAACCTAAATGATTTTTTCATGAGAGTGCCACAGAACTTGACAGACGCATGCCTTTCTGACATCATCACTACGCCAAATGACTTTGAAAAGGCAA
Organism: Cherax destructor; assembly: GCA_009830355.1. Lineage (NCBI taxonomy): Eukaryota > Metazoa > Arthropoda > Malacostraca > Decapoda > Parastacidae > Cherax > Cherax destructor. Next base: position 77,941 of record WNWK01005532.1, on the reverse strand, counting down.
TAAATGACATGCCCATGCACTCCGCTCCAGGCCCAGACTCATGGAACTCCGTGTTCATCAAGAACTGCAAGAAGCCCCTATCACATGCTTTTAACATCCTATGGAGAGGGAGCATGGACACTGGGATCGTCCCGCAGCTACTAAAACAACAGACATAGCCCCGCTCCACAAAGGGGCAGTAAAGCAATAGCAAAGAACTACAGACCAATTGCGCTAACGTCCCATATCATAAAAATCTTTGAAAGGGTTCTAAGAAGCAAGATCGCCACCCATCTTGATACCCATCAATTGCACAACCCAGGACAGCATGGGTTTAGATCAGGCCGCTCCTGTCTGTCCCAACTACTGGACCACTACGACAAGGTCCTGGATGCTCTAGAAGATAAACAGAATGCAGATGTTATATACACAGATTTTGCAAAAGCCTTTGACAAGTGTGACCATGGTGTAATAGCACACAAAATGCGTGATAAAGGAATAACAGGAAAAGTTGGTAGATGGATTTATAATTTCCTAACACGTAGAACACAAAGAGTAGTAGTCAACAGAGTAAAGTCTGAGGCAGCTACTGTGAAAAGCTCTGTTCCACAAGGCACAGTACTTGCTCCCATCCTATTCCTCATCCTCATTCAGACATTGACAGGGATATAAGCCACAGTGCTGTGTCTTCCTTTGCAGATGACACCGATCTGTATGACAGTGTCCACCGTTGAAGACACTGCAAGACTCCAAGCAGACATAAACCAAATCTTTAAATGGGCTGCAGAAAACAATATGAAGTTCAATGATGAGAAATTTCAATTACTCAGATACGGTAAACGTGAAGAAATTAAAATCTCATCGGAGTACAAAACTAATTCCAACCACACAATAGAGCGAAAAACTAATGTCAAAGACCTGGGAGTGATCATGTCAGAGGATCTCACCTTCAAGGACCATAACAATGTAGCAATTGCATCTGCTCGAAAAATGACAGGATGGATAATGACAACCTTCAAAACCGGGGATGCCAAGCCCATGTTGACACTTTACAGATCGCTTGTTCTATCTAGGCTGGAATATTGCTGCACACTAACTGCACCTTTCAAGGCGGGTGAAATTGCTGACCTTGAAAATGTGCAGAGAACCTTCACGGCACGCATAAGTGCGATAAACCACCTCAACTACTGGGAACGGTTGAAGTTCCTAAACCTGTACTCTCTAGAACGCAGGCGGGAGAGATACATTATTATATACACATGGAAAATTCTCGAGGGCTTAGTACCAAACTTGCACACAAAAATCACTCCGTACGAAAGCAAAAGACTCGGCAGGCGATGTAACATTCCCCAATGAAGAGCAGGGGTGCCACTAGCACGTTGAGGGACAACACAATAAGTGTGAGGGGCCCAAGATTGTTCAACTGCCTCCCAGCATACATCAGGGGGATTACCAACAAGCCCCTGGCTGTCTTCAAGCAGGCACTGGACAGGCACCTCAAGTCGGTACCTGATCAGCCGGGCTGTGGTTCGTACGTTGGACTGCGTGCGGCCAGCAGTAACAGCCTGGTTGATCAGGCTCTGGTCCAACAAGAGGCCTGGTCACAGACCGGGCCGCGGGGGCGTTGACCCCTGGAATTCTCTCCAGGTAGACTCCAGGTAGTGGATTTTCTTTTAAAAATCTAAATCAAATACTTTTCTCACAGGATTGGGATTATTTAAACAATTTTATCAGTGGATTTTCTTTTAAAAATCTAAATCAAGTACTTTTCTCACAGGATTGGGATTATTTAAACAATTTTATCAGTGGATTTTCTTTTAAAAATCTAAATCAAATACTTTTCTCACAGGATTGGGATTATTTAAACAATTTTATCAGTGGATTTTCTTTTAAAAATCTAAATCAAATACTTTTCTCACAGGATTGGGATTATTTAAACAATTTTATCAGAGGATTTTCTTTTAAAAATCTAATTCAAATACTTTCCTCACAGGATTGGGATTATTTAAACAATTTTATCAGTGGATTTTCTTTTAAAAATCTAAATCAAATACTTTTCTCACAGGATTGTGATTATTTAAACAATTTTATCAGTGGATTTTCTTTTAAAAATCTAAAACAAATACTTTTCTCACAGGATTGGGATTATTTAAACAATTTTATCAGTGGATTTTCTTTTAATAATCTAAATCAAATACTTTGCTCACAGGATTGTGATTATTTAAACAATTTTATCAGTGGATTTTCTTTTAAAAATCTAAATCAAATACTTTTCTCACAGGATTGGGATTATTTAAACAATTTTATCAGTGGATTTTCTTTTAAAAATCTAAATCAAATACTTTTCTCACAGGATTGGGATTATTTAAACAATTTTATCAGTGGATTTTCTTTTAAAAATCTAAATCAAATACTTTTCTCACAGGATTGGGATTATTTAAACAATTTTATCAGTGGATTTTCTTTTAAAAATCTAAATCAAATACTTTTCTCACAGGATTGTGATTATTTAAAAAAATTTATCAGTGGATTTTCTTTTAAAAATCTAAATCAAATACTTTTCTCACAGGATTGGGATTATTTAAACAATTTTATCAGTGGATTTTCTTTTAAAAATCTAAATCAAATACTTTTCTCACAGGATTGTGATTATTTAAAAAAATTTATTAGTGGATTTTCTTTTAAAAATCTAAATCAAATACTTTTCTCACAGGATTGGGATTATTTAAACAATTTTATCAGTGGATTTTCTTTTAAAAATCTAAATCAAATACTTTTCTCACAGGATTGTAGAGAACCATAAACAGAAGTTACATGAGAAAAGGAAACTGAAATAGTTTACAAATTATAATTTTTAAGTTCAACTAAGATGCATCAGCTATTAAACACTGAAGCCTTTCAGAAATGGTAAATTCAAAATTATTTGCCATGATTTGACGGGAATAAAAATTTAATTCTATTTTACACATAAAGTAGTCAAAACTGCATCTAATCTCGAGTGATAAGATAAATAAAATAAAAAATTGGAGGAAAAAATGGAAAAAAAAAATCAGGAAGATTTTTTGAATTAAAGATCCACCTTTCAGGATAAATAATAATAATAATAATAATAATAATAATAATAATAATAATAATAATAATAATAATTATTATTATTATTATTATTATTATTATTATTATTATTTATTATTATTATTATTATTATTATTATTATTATTATTAAAAACAAAATTACTGTGTGCCCATGGACATACTGCTTCATATAATAAGAGTCAAAGTATTTAGTATTGTTGGGGTATCGTAGGATAAATCTTCACAATATCTCGCCAAACTTCCTTTAACAAGTAGATACAGTTCAGTAGCTGCGCAATTTAGGAAAACCCTCACAAGTTACATATTAGCTCACAAGTTACATATTAGCTCACAAGTTACATATTAGCTCACAAGTTACATATTAGCTCACAAGTTACATATTAGCTCACAAGTTACATATTAGCTCACAAGTTACATATTAGCTCACAAGTTATCACACTGAAACTAAAGTCACCATTTATTTAATAAAAGTGGCAAGTTAGGATAAATACTGACCAAAACTAACTCAGACTTTCTCATAACAAACACCTGCTTCGAATGTTTAAAGCATCTCACAAAAGGCATTCTTGATGTATCTCAAAGAGGACGAATGCCCCCAGATACTCCACCACTTTAGGTTTGAATCCGTTTAGAAGATGACATTATCAAGTAATCGGCATTCAAGCTTTGAAACCAATCAGTGGAGGCACTCAGTTAAGGTTTAAAGTCGATCAGAAGATAAACCCTCCGGTTACTTCACGAAAAAGAGATTGTTTAATAAATCCCAGCGGTGCTGGGAGCACCCCTAGGTCACCAGGCCATCGACACGGTCCTCAAGGACAAAGTGAATGACCTGAAAAGAATGGAGGAGAGAATATGTGATCTTGATGCCCATGATGCCCTGTATCTCCTCACAAGGTGTCTTACTATGCCAAGACTCACTTACTTCTTGAGGTGCGCACCCTCTTTTGACAACTCAACACTTAACGAGTATGACGCACACCTGAGATCAACTTAGCTTCAGAGGTGATCTTTCACTTAGCTTCAGAGGTGATCTGTCACTTAGCTTCAGAGGTGATCTGTACTTAGCTCAGAGGTGATCTGTACTTAGCTCAGTGAGGACGTGTCTAGGGTTCTCTGTGGACTGAACCACTTTTGCTCTGTGAAGTGAACCAAGATGCCCTCCATTGAGCAACTTTACCAGCAGCTTAAGGAGGAATTGAGGGTAGCGAAGCTTTAGATTCGGCGATTGACGGAGGAAAACAAGAGGATTCGTAGTAGTCCTCCTGTTGTGAGTCCTCAGGTCAAGAAGGGAACCTGGGCAGTGGCCGGACTTCATGGAACGAAGTTGAAGATCAAGAAAACGAATGGAGAGTTAGAAACGATGAAGAAGAAAGAGACTACTGTGGAAACTGTTGTGGAAACATCGAACGCCTTCTCCGTGCTACCCGATGAATGTGAGTCGACTACTGGGAACGTCACGACGAACGACACCAAGGAAGGTAAAAACATTGTTGTTGTTGGGGATAGCCAGGTTAGGTATATGGATAGGGCATTCTGCTTGAAGGATAGGAGTAGGAGACAGAGGGTTTGCTTTCCTGGGTCTGGGATGGAGGATATTGTTAGCCGGCTTGACAACATCATGAACGGTAATGGGATCTATCCTATTATCTGCCTCAGTGCTGGAGGCAATGATGTAGGCAAGCGTAGAAGTGAGGATTTAGTTAGAAGGTACAGGACAGCAATAGACATAATTAGGAAGAAGGGAGGGAGCCCTGTTATATGTGGCATTTTGCCAAGAAGGGGTGTTGGAAATGAATGACTGTCCAGAGCGATTGGTATAAATTGCTGGCTGGACAAACACTGTAAGGATAATGCAGTCCCATTCATTGACAACTGGGACCACTTCTATGGCCGAAATGACATGTATGCCAGGGATGTGGTTCACTTATCCAGAAAAGGTGTAGGATTTCTCGCTAGCTCAGTTGAGGATGTTGTTAGAGCTTTACACTAGGATTAGTTAGAGGTATGGGTTTAGGAATGGTAAATAATGAGGGCTTCTAGACACAATAACGTAGTGATAGTAGGGGATTTTAACTTTAGTCAAATTGACTGGACCTCTTTGACCGGTAATCTGGAGTCCAGTGACTTTATGGAAGTAGTTCAGGACTGTTTTCTGAAGCAGTGTGTGATGGAGCCTACCAGAGGTAATAATTTGCTCGACCTAGTCTTGTCAAATAAAGAAACCCTTGTAAATAATCTGGAGATCACTGAAGAGCTTGGAGCTAGTGATCACAAATCCATTAATTTTAATATTACCTGGGAATACGAGAATAGGGATAATACGGTAAAAGTTCCTGATTTTCGTTCTGCCGATTATATTGGACTTAGAGAACATCTGTCTAATCTCGACTGGGGTAATCTAGCTAACGATTACGATGGGATCTGCGTTTATGATTTTTTTCTTAATAATGTACAACATGCACAGAGTATATTTATTCCCCAGAGAGAATTTAGGTCAAATATTAAACGATCCCAAATGGATTAACAGGAGGCTAAAACATCTATTAGGGGAGAAAAGAGGAATTTATAGGCGCATCAAAAGAGGAGATGTTAACCTTATTGACCAATATGTTCAGTTGAAAAGAGAAGTAAAAATGGGGATTAGAAAGGCTAAACGTGACTATGAGATTAAGGTTGCTAATGAATCAAAGACTAATCCAAAAGGGTTCTTTCAAGTGTATAGGACGAAGGTGAGGGAAAAGGTAGGACCTCTGAAAATTGGGAATGGACAGCTGACGGATAACGAACTGGAAATGTGTTCTCTATTTAATGACTATTTTTTGTCAGTCTTTACACAAGAACACGTAAATGAGATTCCAGAAATTAACAATTATTCAGTTCCTGAAGAATTCAAATTAACTAATATTACTGTCACGAGGGACATGGTTATCAAACAGATAGATAAACTGAAGTCCCCGGGACCCGACGAGTTGTTTTCCAGGGTACTTAAAGAATGCAAGATGGAACTTAGTCAGCCATTAACGAATGTGTTAATACGTCCATCCTAACTGGTGTTGTGCCAGAGATGTGGAAGATAGCTAATGTAGTTCCTATATTCAAATCAGGGATAAGTCAATTCCATCAAATTACCGTCCAATAAGCCTCACGTCTATAGAAGGCAAATTATTAGAATCAATTATAGCTGATATTATTAGAAGTCACCTTGAAGAACATAATTTGATTAATGAATCTCAGCATGGGTTCACGAGAGGTCGTTCCTGCCTGACAAATTTACTTACGTTTTCAATAAAACATTTGAGGCAGTAGACAGTGATAAAGAATATGATATAGTTTACTTGGATTTCAGTAAGGCCTTCGATAGAGTACCTCACAAGAGACTCTTAAGAAAGGTGGCAGCTCATGGTATAGGAGGTAAAGTTCTAGCATGGATAGAGGCATGGCTTACCAATAGAAAGCAGAGAGTTTCCATTAATGGGGTCAAATCTGAATGGGATTAGTCACTAGTGGCGTTCCACAAGGATCAGTTTTAGGCCCATTGTTGTTCATAATTTACATAAATGACCTTGATGAAGGAATTGCAAGTGACATGAGTAAATTTGCTGATGATACAAAGATAGGCCGTATAATTCATTCTGAGGAGGATACCAGTGAACTCCAGGAGGATTTGGACAAATTAATGTCTTGGTCTGAAAAGTGGCAGATGAAGTTCAATGTGGACAAGTGTAAGGTGCTAGTCCTTGGTAATGAAAATATCCCTCGAATTTATAAACTAGGTGAAGTAGAGCTTGATCATACAGAATGTGAAAAAGACTTGGGAGTCATTGTAAGCAAAAATCTAAAGCCAAGACAACAGTGCCTAAGTGTGCGCAATAAGGCTAACAGATTACTAGGATTTATTTCAAGAAGTATAAGCAACAGAAGTCCAAAAGTTATTTTACAGCTCTATACATCACTAGTGAGACCTCATTTGGATTATGCAGCTCAGCTTTGGTCTCCTTACTACAGAATGGATATAGATTCGTTGGAGAACATACAGAGAAGAATGGCTAAAATGATTTACAGTATAAGAAATCTCCCGTATGAAGATAGACTTAGAGCGTTGAATCTCCACTCTCTGGAGAGACGTAGAATGAGGGGAGATATCATCGAGGTGTACAAGTGGATGATGGGCATAAACAAAGGAGATATTAATAAAATACTGAGGATATCGAACCAAGTAAGAACCAGAAATAACGGATTTAAATTGGATAAATTTAGATTTAGAAAGGACATAGGCAAGTACTGGTTTTCGAACAGAGTTGTAGATGCGTGGAGCAATCTTTCGAGTAGGGTGATAGAGGCTAGGACCTTGGGTGGCTTTAAAAAGAGATTGAACAAATATATGAGTGGGAGGGGCTGGGTTTGATTAAGTGTCGTGAGTACGGGAGTAAATTCTTAAGTTGTGGTGGTTTTGATAAGGACCTGTCTTGTATAGGCCAGTAGGCCTTCTGCAGTGTTCCTCCATTCTTATGTTCTTATGGAACCTTTAAGAAGGCACTGAATCTGTCACTATAGGGAGGTATAGGGGTGCGCAAAGCAACGCAGGTAGCTTTACCTGCATTTCTGTCATCGTGTTTGGCCTCCTGTGGATTAGTCAAGAAGATTGTCCCTGAACGTTTGATAGGTTTGGTGGGAGCTCAAGACCCCAGGTTCATTGAAGCAGCCGAGCGGTGGGACATCCTGGCAGACTCCTCCAGTAGACCAGCTCCTCCCAAAGAGCACAAACAGTCCCACTGGGACAAACCAATCATGGAAAAAATTGCCAACACTTCAGGAAAGGACAAAGCTCTTCTCCTAGCGGTGAAGGCACAAGACTCAGGAGATTTCCTTCTAGCTGTTCCCAATTCCTCTCTGGGGACTCGACTCGACCCACAGGCCATTCGGATTGGTGTTGCGCTTCGCCTAGCCGCCCCCATACTCACCGAACATAGGTGTATTTGAGACAGGGCGATGGCTGATCAATTCGGACTTCATGGTCTCGTGTGTCACACATCAGAAGGAAAGTATGCTAGACATGAGGAGGTCAATGACATCATAAAGAGAAGCCTCGCCACAGCCCGTTGCCCAGCTCAACGGGAACCCCAAGTGCAGAGGTCTGATGGAAGTCAAAAGCGTCCTGATGGAGCCACTATGCTACCCTGGAAGGATGGTAAGCAGATTGCTTGGGACTACACCTGCGCTGCCACAAGGGCAGACACCTACTTGCCATACTCCGTAGCTGAAAGGGGTGGAGCTGCCAGCCACAGGGAGACCCAGAAGACTCGCAAATATGAAGGCCTTCTCCCTTACTATAACTTCATTCCAATAGGGTCGGAGACCCTTGGTGGATGGGGCAAGTGAGCTCTAAAGTTTCTCAAAGAGCTGGGTGAAAAACTCATCATAGAAACCAGGGACCACAGGGCGATCAGCTTCCTCTTTCAGAGACTCAGTTTTGCGATCCAGAGGGGAAATGCCTGCAGCATTCTGGGCACGCGGCCCACTGCCGATGAGCTGGACGAAGTATTTGACATGTAGCTCTGAGTTGTTATCTATGTGTTTTTACTCCCTATTGTATTCTTGTCAATGTATTTTGTCAATATATTTTGTTTTGAAATAAAGTTTATACTAAAAGATGGGGTGGTAGGGAAAGTGGAATATTCAAATGGCTTCAGAAAGAAATTTAAATATTTTTCCTTGAAGCATTTTTATCCACTTCTTCGATTAGGTAAAACTTGCGATTTTGGCTTAAATAGCAACGCTCACCTTGCCATATAAGACAAGTGAAAATTTGTGTATGCAATAATTTCGCCAAAATCATTCTGAACATAACGAAAAAATATATTTCATTGTTTGTTTATTATTAAATTAATGTTAACGTATCTAAAATATATTTAGTTGGGTTAGGCTAAATTAAATTCCGCTTGTTGTAATAACGTTAAGTAGGTTTTCAAAGTTTCTCTTGGTACAAAATTATAAATTCTTCCATTAACATAAATGAAAAAAAAATATATTTTTAAACGTATAAGAGAAATTTTTAGAAAGGACTTAATTTTAGATGAGTTCTTGCTAATTGACCAGTTTTACGTAATCGGCACGACATATATATATATATATATATATATATATATATATATATATATATATATATATATATATATATATGTATATATCATGTTAAAAACAGACCAGAAGATGCATTCTTCGCTTAGTTTACAGAATCCATTGTTTACAAGTTTATTAACTCGGTTTATTAACTACGTTAATAAACCGAGAAATTTACAACTATACAGCCCAGTGTAGCTCGATTATTAGCGCACTCAGCTCACACACTGAAGTCTAGGGGTCGATCCCGGTACGGGTGGAAACATTAGGACGTGCTTCCTTAAGACACCTGCTGTCTCGGTTCTTCTATCAATAAAATAGGTAACTGGGTGTTAGTACACTGGTGTGGGTCGCATCTTGGGACAAAATTGACCTAATTTGCGGGAAATGCTCAGCATAACAAGGGGCTTTCTATATAGTAGTATGTCATTGATGTCAACTATGGTCTGTATACCTTGTACATGTACTTGTAGTAAATAAAGATTATTATTAAGTCGAAAAACAATTAATCCATTTACAAAGATGCATCAGCCTTTAAAGATGGTGTGTATGTAGACTGTTTCCAGTACTCAACCAGCAGTAGATGGTGTGTATGTAGACTGTTTCCAGCACTCATCCAACAGTAGATGATGTGTATGTAGACTGTTTCCAGTACTCATCCAGCAGTAGATGGTGTGTATGTAGACTGTTTCCAGCACTCATCCAACAGTAGATGGTGTGTATGTAGACTGTTTCCAGTACTCATCCAGCAGTAGATGGTGTGTATGTAGACTGTTTCCAGCACTCATCCAGCAGTAGATGGTGTGTATGTAGACTGTTTCCAGCACTCATCCAGCAGTAGATGGTGTGTATGTAGACTGTTTCCAGCACTCATCCAGCAGTAGATAGTGTGTATGTAGACTGTTTCCAGCACTCATCCAGCAGTAGATGGTGTGTATGTAGACTGTTTCCAGCACTCATCCAGCAGTAGATGGTGTGTATGTAGACTGTTTCCAGCACTCATCCAACAGTAGATGGAGTGTATGTAGACTGTTTCCAGCACTCATCCAGTAGTAGATGGAGAGTATGTAGACTGTTTCCAGCACTCATCCAGCAGTAGATGGTGTGTATGTAGACTGTTTCCAGTACTCATCCAGCAGTAGATGGTGTGTATGTAGACTGTTTCCAGCACTCATCCAGCAGTAGATGGAGTGTATGTAGACTGTTTCCAGTACTCATCCAGCAGTTGATGGTGTGTATGTAGACTGTTTCCAGCACTCATCCAGCAGTAGATGGTGTGTATGTAGACTGTTTCCAGCACTCATCCAGCAGTAGATGGAGTGTATGTAGACTGTTTCCAGTACTCATCCAGCAGTAGATGGTGTGTATGTAGACTGTTTCCAGCACTCATCCAGCAGTAGATGGTGTGTATGTAGACTGTTTCCAGCACTCATCCAGCAGTAGTTGGAGTGCATGTAGACTGTTTCCAGCACTCATCCAGCAGTAGATGGTGTGTATGTAGACTGTTTCCAGTACTCATCCAGCAGTAGATGGTGTGCATGTAGACTGTTTCCAGCACTCATCCAGCAGTAGATAGTGTGCATGTAGACTGTTTCCAGCACTCATCCAGCAGTAGATGGTGTGCATGTAGACTGTTTCTAGTACTCATCCAGCAGTAGATGGTGTGTATGTAGACTGTTTCCAGCACTCATCCAGTAGTAGATGGTGTGTATGTAGACTGTTTCCAGCACTCATCCAGCAGTAGATGGTGTGCATGTAGACTGTTTCCAGCACTCATCCAGCAGTAGATGGTGTGCATGTAGACTGTTTCTAGTACTCATCCAGCAGTAGATGGTGTGTATGTAGACTGTTTCCAGCACTCATCCAGCAGTAGATGGTGTGCATGTAGACTGTTTCCAGTACTCATCCAGCAGTAGATGGTGTGTATGTAGACTGTTTCCAGTACTCATCCAGCAGTTGATGGAGTGTATGTAGACTGTTTCTAGTACTCATCCAGCAGTAGATGGAGTGTATGTAGACTGTTTCCAGCACTCATCCAGCAGTATATGGTGTGTATGTAGAATGTTTCCAGCATTCATCCAGCAGTAGATGGTGTGTATGTAGACTGTTTCCAGCACTCATCCAGCAGTAGATAGTGTGTATGTAGACTGTTTCCAGCACTCATCCAGCAGTAGATGGTGTGTATGTAGACTGTTTCCAGCACTCATCCAGCAGTAGATGGAGTGCATGTAGACTGTTTCTAGTACTCATCCAGCAGTAGATGGTGTGTATGTAGACTGTTTCCAGCACTCATCCAGCAGTAGATGGTGTGTATGTAGACTGTTTCCAGTACTCATCCAGCAGTAGATGGTGTGTATGTAGACTGTTTCCAGCACTCATCCAGCAGTAGATGGTGTGTATGTAGACTGTTTCCAGCACTCATCCAGCAGTAGATGGTGTGTATGTAGACTGTTTCCAGCACTCATCCAGCAGTAGATAGTGTGTATGTAGACTGTTTCCAGCACTTATCCAGCAGTAGATGGTGTGTATGTAGACTGTTTCCAGTACTCATCCAGCAGTAGATGGAGTGTATGTAGACTGTTTCTAGTACTCATCCAGCAGTAGATGGTGTGTATGTAGACTGTTTCCAGCACTCATCCAGCAGTAGATGGTGTGTATGTAGACTGTTTCCAGCACTCATCCAGCAGTAGATGGAGTGTATGTAGACTGTTTCTAGTACTCATCCAGCAGTAGATGGAGTGTATGTAGACTGTTTCCAGCACTCATCCTGCAGTAGATGGTGTGTATGTAGACTGTTTCCAGTACTCATCCAGCAGTAGATGGTGTGTATGTAGACTGTTTCCAGCACTCATCCAGCAGTAGATGGAGTGTATGTAGACTGTTTCTAGTACTCATCCAGCAGTAGATGGTGTGTATGTAGACTGTTTCCAGCACTCATCCAGTAGTAGATGGTGTGTATGTAGACTGTTTCTAGTACTCATCCAGCAGTAGATGGTGTGTATGTAGACTGTTTCCAGCACTCATCCAGCAGTAGATGGTGTGTATGTAGACTGTTTCCAGTACTCATCCAGCAGTAGATGTTGTGTATGTAGACTGTTTCTAGTACTCATCCAGCAGTAGATGGTGTGTATGTAGACTGTTTCCAGCACTCATCCAGTAGTAGATGGTGTGTATGTAGACTGTTTCCAGCACTCATCCAGTAGTAGATGGTGTGTATGTAGACTGTTTCCAGCAGTCATCCAGTAGTAGATGGTGTGTATGTAGACTGTTTCCAGTACTCATCCAGCAGTAGATGGTGTGTATGTAGACTTTTCCAGTACTCATCCAGCAGTAGATGGTGTGTATGTAGACTTTTCCAGTACTCATCCAGCAGTAGATGGAGTGTATGTAGACTGTTTCCAGCACTCATCCAGCAGTAGATGGTGTGTATGTAGACTGTTTCCAGTACTCATCCAGCAGTAGATGGTGTGTATGTAGACTCTTTCCAGTACTCATCCAGCAGTAGATGGTGTGTATGTAGACTGTTTCTAGTACTCATCCAGCAGTAGATGGTGTGTATGTAGACTGTTTCCAGCACTCATCCAGCAGTAGATGGTGTGTATGTAGACTCTTTCCAGTACTCATCCAGCAGTAGATGGTGTGTATGTAGACTGTTTCTAGACTCATCCAGCAGTAGATGGAGGTATGTAGACTGTTTCAGCACTCATCCAGCAGTAGATGGTGTGTATGTAGACTGTTTCTAGTACTCATCCAGCAGTAGATGTAGTGTATGTAGACTGTTTCCAGCACTCATCCAACAGTAGATGGTGTGTATGTAGACGGTTTCTAGTACTCATCCAGTAGTAGATGGTGTGTATGTAGACTGTTTCCAGTACTCATCCAGCAGTAGATGGTGTGCATGTAGACTGTTTCCAGCACTCATCCAGTAGTAGATGGAGTGTATGTAGACTGTTTCCAGCACTCATCCAGTAGTAGATGGTGTGTATGTAGACTGTTTCCAGTACTCATCCAGCAGTAGATGGTGTGCATGTAGACTGTTTCCAGCACTCATCCAGCAGTAGATGGAGTGCATGTAGACTGTTTCCAGTACTCATCCAGTAGTAGTAGTGTGTATGTAGACTGTTTCCAGTACTCATCCAGCAGTAGATGGAGTGATGTAGACTGTTTCAGTACTCATCCAGCAGTAGATGGAGTGCATGTAGACTGTTTCCAGTACTCATCCAGCAGTAGATAGTGTGTATGTAGACTGTTTCCAGTACTCATCCAGCAGTAGATGGTGTGCATGTAGACTGTTTCCAGCACTCATCCAGCAGTAGATGGAGTGTATGTAGACTGTTTCCAGTACTCATCCAGCAGTAGATGGTGTGTATGTAGACTGTTTCCAGTACTCATCCAGCAGTAGATGGTGTGTATGTAGACTATTTCCAGTACTCATCCAGCAGTAGATGGAGTGTATGTAGACTGTTTCCAGTACTCATCCAGCAGTAGATGGAGTGTATGTAGACTGTTTCCAGTACTCATCCAGTAGTAGATAGTGTGTATGTAGACTGTTTCCAGTACTCATCCAGCAGTAGATGGAGTGTATGTAGACTGTTTCCAGCACTCATCCAGCAGTAGATGGTGTGTATGTAGACTGTTTCCAGTACTCATTCAGTAGTAGATGGTGTGTATGTAGACTGTTTCCAGCACTCATCCAGTAGTAGATAGTGTGTATGTAGACTGTTTCCAGCACTCATCCAGCAGTAGATGGAGCGTATGTAGACTGTTTCCAGCACTCATCCAGCAGTAGATGGTGTGTATGTAGACTGTTTCCAGTACTCATCCAGTAGTAAATGGTGTGTATGTAGACTGTTTCCAGCACTCATCCAGCAGTAGATGGAGTGTATGTAGAGTGTTTCCAGCACTCATCCAGCAGTAGATGTTGTGTATGTAGACTGTTTCCAGTACTCATCCAGTAGTAGATGGTGTGTATGTAGACTGTTTCCAGTACTCATCCAGCAGTAGATGGAGTGTATGTAGACTGTTCCAGCACTCATCCAGCAGTAGATGGTGTGTATGTAGACTGTTTCCAGTACTCATCCAGTAGTATGGGATGAGACTGTAGACTAACTAGTGGTATGACTGTTTCCAGTACTCATCCAGCAGTAGATGGTGTGTATGTAGACTGTTTCAGACTCATCCAGAGTAGATGGTGTGTATGTAGACTGTTTCCAGCACTCATCCAGCAGTAGATGGTGTGTATGTAGACTGTTTCCAGCACTCATCCAGCAGTAGATGGTGTGTATGTAGACTGTTTCCAGTACTCATCCAGTAGTAGATGGTGTGTATGTAGACTGTTTCCAGCACTCATCCAGTAGTAGATGGTGTGTATGTAGACTGTTTCCAGTACTCATCCAGCAGTAGATGGAGTGTATGTAGACTGTTTCCAGCACTCATCCAGCAGTAGATGGAGTGCATGTAGACTGTTTCAGCACTCATCCAGCAGTAGATGGTGTGATGTAGACTGTTTCCAGTACTCATCCAGCAGTAGATGGAGTGCATGTAGACTGTTTCCAGCACTCATCCAGCAGTAGATGGTGTGTATGTAGACTGTTTCCAGCACTCGTCCATCAGTAGATGGAGTGCATGTAGACTGTTTCCAGTACTCATCCAGCAGTAGATGGAGTGCATGTAGACTGTTTCCAGCACTCATCCAGCAGTAGATGGAGTGCATGTAGACTGTTTCCAGTACTCATCCAGCAGTAGATGGAGTGCATGTAGACTGTTTCCAGCACTCATCCAGCAGTAGATGGAGTGCATGTAGACTGTTTACGTACTAACCCAGCAGTAGATGGAGTGCATGTAGACTGTTTCAGTACTCATCCAGCAGTAGATGGAGTGCATGTAGACTGCTTCCAGTACTCATCCAGCAGTAGATGGAGTGCATGTAGACTGGTCCAGACTTATCCAGAGTAGATGGGTGATGTGACTGTTTCCAGTACTCATCCAGCAGTAGATGGAGTGCATGTAGACTGTTTCCAGTACTCATCCAGCAGTAGATGGAGTGCATGTAGACTGTTTACAGTACTCATCCAGCAGTAGATGGAGTGCATGTAGACTGTTTCCAGCACTCATCCAGCAGTAGATGGAGTGCATGTAGACTGTTTCCAGCACTCATCCAGCAGTAGATGGAGTGCATGTAGACTGCTTCCAGTACTCATCCAGCAGTAGATGGAGTGCATGTAGACTGCTTCCAGTACTCATCCAGCAGTAGATGGAGTGCATGTAGACTGCTTCCAGTACTCATCCAGATGTATGAATACTTGGCGCATAATAGTGGGCATGGTTGTGGGCATAGTAGTGGGCATAGTAGTGGGTATAGTAGTGGGCACAGTAGTGGGCGAGGGTCAGTGGCACAAATTAACCGTTGTGCACCACGTCCATGTATTAGATAATTTTCAGAACTTTTCGTTCGCCAGTAACTTTTTGCCTAATATAAATCTGCTCAGTTTAAACCGAAATTAAATAATAAAAAGGACAACGAGAACGTTAAGGTAATGTCGTTATCTAAACTTTTTGTGACGAAAATACTTTAATTAGAATCATATGCGGTTATTGTAAATGTGAACTGGCGGGCGATCTATAGCCAGTGAAAATACTGGGCATATAGTGAGAAAATTTTATAGAGTTTGGTGAGAGCGTTACTGAGGCGTCAGTGAAGTGTGTTACTCTGGACTAGGAGCACAGAGTATATAGTTCCCTCTGTTCTACCTTGTGGGGAGCAGTTACCTTCATCCACTGTTCTACCTTGTGGGGGAGCAGTTACCTTCACCCTTCTACCTTGTGGGGGCGCAGTTACCTTCACCCACTGTTCTACCTTGTGGGGGAGCAGTTACCTTCACCCACTGTTCTACCTTGTGGAGGAGCAGTTACCTTCACCCACTGTTCTACCTTGTGGGGGAGCAGTTACCTTCACCCACTGTTCTACCTTGTGGGGGAGAAGTTACCTTTACCCACTGTTCTACCTTGTGGGGGAGAAGTTACCTTCGCCCACTGTTCTACCTTGTGGGGGAGCAGTTACCTTTACCCACTGTTCTACCTTGTGGGGGAGCAGTTACCTTCACCTACTGTTCTACCTTGTGTGGAGAGCAGTTACCTTCACCCACTGTTCTACCTTGTGGGAGCAGTTACCATCGCCCACTGTTCTACCTTGTGGGGAGCAGTTACCTTCACCCACTGTTCTACCTTGTGTGGGGAGCAGTTACCTTCACCCACTGTTCTACCTTGTGGGGGAGCAGTTACCTTCACCCACTGTTCTACCTTGTGTGGGAGCAGTTACCTTCACCCACTGTTCTACCTTGTGGGGAGCAGTTACCTTCACCCACTGTTCTACCTTGTGTGGGGAGCAGTTACCTTCACCCACTGTTCTACCTTGTGGGGGAGCAGTTACCTTCGCCCACTGTTCTACCTTGTGGGGGAGCAGTTACCTTCACCCACTGTTCTACCTTGTGGGGAGCAGCTATCTTCACCCACTGTTCTACCTTGTGGGGGAGCAGTTACCTTCATCCACTGTTCTACCTTGTGGAGGAGCAGTTACCTTCACTTACTGTTCTACCTTGTGGGGAGCAGCTATCTTCACCCACTGTTCTACCTTGTGGGGAGCAGTTACCTTCGCCCACTGTTCTACCTTGTGGTGGAGCAGTTACCTTCGCCAACTGTTCTACCTTGTGGGGGAGCAGTTACCTTCGCCCACTGTTCTACCTTGTGGGGGAGCAGTTACCTTCACCCACTGTTCTACCTTGTGGGGGGAGCAGTTACCTTCGCCCACTGTTCTACCTTGTGGGGGGAGCAGTTACCTTCGCCCACTGTTCTACCTTGTGGGGGGAGCA
Organism: Cherax destructor; assembly: GCA_009830355.1. Lineage (NCBI taxonomy): Eukaryota > Metazoa > Arthropoda > Malacostraca > Decapoda > Parastacidae > Cherax > Cherax destructor. The sequence goes on along the minus strand of WNWK01005532.1, from coordinate 60,878 downwards.
GTTACCTTCGCCCACTGTTCTACCTTGTGGGGAGCAGTTACCTTCACCCCATGGAGTGCAACATTGTCAACAGTGAGTACATAACAGCAGACTTACCTCTTAAAACATCATAACATTTCCTGCAATACGTGCTTGTCATAATAAGTTTACTTAGGTACGGGTACATAAGTACAATTATACCTACAAACATACCTTCAAATTACCTAATATAACTAAAGTGACTTACTTCCATTGGGGTCTGTACAAAAAAAAATTGCATATAAAGTACCCGCAGTCGACTGCCTGCACATGTCAAAGCCTGAAATAGCATGAGCCAGCTCAAGAAGATAGCCAAAAGGTACTTAACGAATGCACCTTCAGAAAGAAGGAGAGTGATTTATAGTATAGCTAACATACATGTACTTATTACTGTGGTTTGATCCTTTCTTTAATGTTATTGTAAATATCTGTTTACTTTATTCCTAGTATATTTCCTATTATTGTTTAAATATTAAGTTATTACAAGGACTCCATTAGAAATAAGTTACTTTTGACTCTTTGAGTTATCCTGGATAATCTACACATATGCTGCTATGTATGATAATTTATGTAACTGTATTTATGTGTACCTGTACTTTAATAAACTTACTTAATTACTTAATAAAGCACCTAAACCAAGGTACGAGTGGGCCTAGAACCCATGACAGGTGGGTGGTTAAACCCCAGGCCAGAGCGTAGCCCACTGGGCCAGCTGGCTGCAATAAGATTCAGCTATGTATATTTATACACCATAGGGAGGTTAGCATGGGTCTCACTGTGACCACAAATACAATTTTATACACATGAATCTCTTGTCAGCGTGGCCGGGGCGAACTCTAGCTCATGTCCCCTCAAAGCTGTCATCATGACTCACGAAATCATAATAACACGACACCAAACACACCACTTGCCATGTATAGATAATAATAAATGTGATGATAATAAGAGAAAAGTGATAAGCTAGCAGATAACTCGTGAGGTAAACAGTCGCCAGCAGTCGCCAGGAGTATACCACGTAAACTTTTAGCAAACTGCTAAAAGTATGTAACCAACTTAGGTCTCACAGGTTTAAAGTTGGAAAAATTTAGGTTCAGAAATGATATAGGAAAGGACTGGTTTGGTAATAGAGTTGTGGATGAGTGGAACAAACTCCCGAGTACCGTCATAGAAGCTAAGACGTTTTGTAGTTTTAAAAATAGGTTAGATAAATACATGAGTAGGTGTGGGTTGGACCTGACTGGCTTGCACTAGTGGGTCTGATGCCGTACTCCATCCTTCTTATATTGTCAGTAAACTCAGATACAAAACAGGAAGCCTTTCTCTTCTAGTAAACCTCACATCAGTCATTACATAGCTAATAACTGTGACACCATAGTATTTGGTGTGGTGGAATGACAAAAAAAATCTAGAAATTTCTTTCGAGTGTAAATACGAGATGTACAGTTACAACTGACCAATACAAGGACGAAATACTTGCCGGAGAAATTCACCAGCGACTCCAGGATGGGACTGTTAAGTTCACATGCGAACTGAATCATGTTTACACCATCGAACGGATGATTCAACTCGTCCACAAGCGTATAGCAAACAAACCATACCACGGGTGGGGTTAGAACCCGCGATCAGAGAGTCACAAAACTCCAGACCGTTGCGTTAACCACTGGGCCAGTTGGCTACAACATAGTATAGCAAACACCAAAACCCTGATTCAAGTGGACTACATTTCAAAGAAGAAGTTCAGATCCCTCCAAAGCGGTTCACTCGATTAGCAGGCTTCCCAACGACCAATCACCGTGAAGCTGAGTTCCCCAGCACTCAGCCATTAGCTAAAGCTGGGGTGTGGCTCCAATTGACCCTGTAATGGCTGTTATCTCGGCCCTTCCTGACACTGCCTGCATCGCCAGCTGCTGCTTAGCTGGCATGCCCTTCAAGACACTCCCATTCCTAGGAGCCAAGGCCGGGTCACCATCTGGAGAAGACCCGGGCCGGCAGTACCGGCGAATCTACAACATGAACATGTCTCTACCCTCCAAACAGAACTGTTTGCCATACTCTTGCACTTAAATGCGTCCATGTATCGAAGGTTGGTACTCCAGCTTTATAATAATAATAATAATAATAATGGTACTCCAGCTGTAACTGATTCTGTATCATCTATAAAAACCCTCAACTCATTAAGTATGTTGTGGATGATGCAGTGTGCTGTAGTGGATGTTGTGGATGATGCAGTGTGTTGTAGTGGATGTTGTGGATGATGCAGTGTGTTGTAGTGGATGTTGTGGATGATGCAGTGTGCTGTAGTGGATGTTGTGGATGATGCAGTGTGTTGTAGTGGATGTTGTGGATGATGCAGTGTGTTGTAGTGGATGTTGTGGATGATGCAGTGTGTTGTAGTGGATGTTGTGGATGATGCAGTGTGCTGTAGTGGATGTTGTGGATGATGCAGTGTGTTGTAGTGGATGTTGTGAATGATGCAGTGTGTTGTAGTGGATGTTGTGAATGATGCAGTGTGTTGTAGTGGATGTTGTGAATGATGCAGTGTGCTGTAGTGGATGTTGTGAATGATGCAATGGGCTGTAGTGGATGTTGTGAATGATGCAGTGTGGAGTAGTGGATGTTGTAGATGTGTAATAGATGTTGGGGATGTCGTAAATGTGATGTAATGGATGTAGTGGATGTTGTGAATGCAACATCAATCTGTTGTGACGTCAAGCAGGATCTTTCTGGTGTGACGTCATGCAAGATCTCTGTTGTGACGTCATGCAGGATCTGTTGTGACGTCATGCAGGATATCTCTGGTGTGTAGTCATGCAGGATCTCTGTTGTGGCATGCAGGATCTGTTGCGATGTCATGCAGGACCTCTCTGTTGTGATGTCATGCAAGTTCTTTCTGTTGTGACGTCACGTAGGATATCTCTGTTGTGACGTCATGCAGGATCTCTCTGTTGTCACGTCATGCAGGTTCTCTCTTTTGTGATGTCATGCAGGTTCTCTCTGTTGTGACGTCATGCAAGATCTCTGTTGTGACGTCACGTAGGCTCTCTCTGTTGTGACGTCATGCAGGATCTCTCTGTTATGACGTCACGTAGGATATCTCTGTTGTGACGTCATGCAGGATTTCTCTGTTGTGACGTCACGTAGGATCTCTCTGTTGTGACGTCATGCAGGATCTCTCTGTTGTGACGTCACGTAGGATATATCTGTTGTGACGTCATGCAGGATCTCTCTGTTGTGACGTCACGTAGGATATCTCTGTTGTGACGTCATGCAAGATCTCTCTGTTGTGACGTCACGTAGTATATATCTGTTGTGACGTCACGTAGGATCTCTCTGTTGTGACGTTATGCAGGATATATCTGTTGTGACGTCACGTAGGATATCTCTGTTGTGACGTCATGCAGGATCTATCTGTTGTGACGTCACGTAGGATATCTCTGTTGTGACGTCATGCAGGACCTCTCTGTTGTGACGTCACGTAGGATATATATGTTGTGACGTCATGTAGGATCTCTCTGTTGTGACGTTATGCAGGATCTCTTTGTTGTGACGTCACGTAGGATATCTCTGTTGTGACGTCACGTAGGATCTCTCTGTTGTGACGTTATGCAGGATCTCTTTGTTGTGATGTCACGTAGGATATCTCTGTTGTGACGTCACGTAGGATCTCTCTGTTGTGACGTCATGCAGGATCTCTTTGTTGTGACGTCACGTAGGATATTTCTGTTGTGACGTCACGTAGGATCTCTCTGTTGTGACGTCAAGTAGGATATCTCTGTTGTGACGTTATGCAGGATCTCTCTGTTGTGACGTCACGTAGGATATCTCTGTTGTGACGTCACGTAGGATCTCTCTGTTGTGACGTCACGTAGGATATCTCTGTTGTGACGTTATGCAGGATCTCTCTGTTGTGACGTCACGTAGGATATCTCTGTTGTGACGTCATGCAGGATCTCTCTGTTGTGACGTCACGTAGGATATCTCTGTTGTGACGTCATGCAGGATCTCTCTGTTGTGACGTCACGTAGGATATCTCTGTTGTGACGTCACGTAGGATCTCTCTGTTGTGACGTCATGCAGGATCTCTCTGTTGTGTAGTCATGCTGACTGCCATGGGTGTCCAGTTCTTCACACTCAGAAGTTGGTACTAACCACCCGGGTAGAACAGTTCATGACTCTCCATATAAATCACTGTTATTGTGGCAGATTTACTTGAGTATTGTAACCGTGGGATGCTGTAGCTTTTTCAGTGCAGCCTTTGAGATGATTACCCGCTACCTGTTAGTTTTACCCGCTTGTTGCAGGTGTATAGCTACTAGTTACCCGCTTTCTAACTAGTTATCTGTTTCCTGGTAACATTACCCGCTTGTAGTTATTTCTCATTATCCCACCTCCAATATCTGTCACCTTACCACCCATTTTACTTACTCACTACTCATATCAACCACCCCACTGCTAGTATCAACCACCCCACGAATTATATCAACCACCCCACCACTCATATCAACCACCCCACCTTCCATAATCACTTCACTTACCACGTCAACCACAGCATCTCTCGTATCAACCACCTCCTCCCATATAATTCACCAAACTTCTTATATAAACCACTCATCCTCCCATAACAACCATACCACTAACTACATCAACCACCACCACCTCCCATATCATTCACACCTTCTTTGTGTGACAAGAATTTTTTGTTGAATATTTTCGCAATCAACAATGAATTTTTAACACTGGAATTTAGTTGCATTATGGGAGGCCCATCCTAAAACGGAGAAATGTGGCAAAAATTGTGTTAGCAGATATAACCCCGGGATGCAGCTCAGATGAAAATTCACACACACACACACACACATGAGCTGTTAAATCTCTGCAACAAATCCCCCTGAAGTCAGTAAACAATGGAGCAAACAAGACTGCAAAATACACTTGACCTTTTCTTCACTAATAATTCGGGTCTTACTAAATATAACAGTATCACAGACAATGCATCCAAGTCACTCGTTTTCCCATTTCATTAATATACAGACTGCTCGTAAAGGTACCCAAACAAAATGAGGTTGAAATTAGTCTCTGAGGTTCCACGACCATGTATGTTCTCGCATCAGCAATATATATATATATATATATATATATATATATATATATATATATATATATATATATATATATATATATATATATATGCTAGGAATTCGCAAGAGCAGGCGAAATATTCACATGATCTGAACCGAACCTGAACCTCATGACAAGGTGACGCAGGCTTGCCGACCGTACCACACTGTAAAATCTCTAGTTGTTCGATGCATGCAGGGATGAGATGAAAAGCTTAAGCCCTGCCTGAAACTGAGCCTTGGAATAACGTCTCAGCGAAAGCTGGATGCCAAGGTATGACCAGTGTGGTACGGTCGGCAAAGCACTGCGTACCTTGTCATGAGGTTCAAGGTTGACGTCCGTCGGCCAGAGATCAGTGTTTGTGATATATATATATATATATATATATATTATATATATATATATATATATATATATATATATCTGGAGTATTCCTGGAGAGATTTTCGGGGTTAATTCCCCAGCGGCCCAGTCTGTAACCAGGCCTCAAGGTGGATAAGGGCCTGATCAACCAGGTTCTTATTGTTGGCCGCACGCAACCCGACGTACGGACACAGCTCGGCTGGTCAGTTACTGACTTTAGGTGCCTGTCTAGCGCCTTCTTAAAGACTGCCAGGGGTCTATTGGTAACCCCTCTTATGTATGTATGCTGGAAGGCAGTTGAACAGTCTTGGGCCCTTGACACTTATTGTGTTATCTCTTATCGTGCTAGTGGCACCCCTGCTTTTCATTGGGGGAATGTTGCATCGTCTGTCGAGTCTTTTGCTTTCATAGGGAGTGATTATCGTGTGCAAGTTTGGTACTAATCCTTCTAGGATTTTCCATGTGTATGTAATTATGTATCTCTCACGCCTGCACTCATCGATCAGATCGATGGCGGAATTCATGAGGTGACACGTATGATGTGTTGTCTCTTGAGGCGGGACAATGTGTCGTGGGGTCGAGCCCTGGCCTGCCGCAGTTTAGTAAATGTTTCAATACCACTTGTTTCGTGGTTTCATTGCTACACACACACACACACACACACACACATCTCCTGAGGCACACATCAATCAGATAACTGCTGCAGCATACGGACGGCTGGCAAACCTAAGAATAGCGTTCCAATACCTCACTAAGGAATCATTCAAGACTTTGTATACCATATACGTCAGTCCCATACTGGAGTATGCAGCACCAGTTTGGAACCCGCACCTGGTCAAGCACGTCAAGAAATTAGAGAAAGTGCAAAGGTTTGCAACAAGACTAGTCCCAGAGCTAAGGGGATTGTCCTACGAAGAAAGGTTAAGGGAAATCGGCCTGACGACACTAGAGGACAGGAGGGTTAGGGGAGACATGATAACGACATATAAAATACTGCGAGGAATAGATAAGGTGGACAGAGACAAGATGTTCCAGAGAGGGGACACAGAAACAAGGGGTCACAATTGGAAGTTGAAGACTCCTATGAGTCAAAGGGATGTTAGGAAGTATTTCTTCAGTCATAGAGTTGTCAGGAAGTGGAATAGCCTAGAAAGTGACGTAGTGGAGGCAGGAACCATACATAGTTTTAAGACGAGGTTTGATAAAGCTCATGGAGCAGGGAGAGAGAGGACCTAGTAGCAATCAGTGAAGAGGCGGGTCAGGAGCTATGACTCGACCCCTGCAACCACAAATAGGTGAGTACAAATAGGTGAGTACATATATATATATATATATATATATATATATATATATATATATATATATATATATATATATATATATATATATATATATATATATACATATATATATATACATTCCGATAGTGCTAACGTCCAATATCATAAAAATCTTTGAAAGGAAACACGGGTTTAGAGCAGGTCGCTCCTGCCTGTCCCAACTACTGGACCACTATGACAAGGTCCTGGATGCTCTAGAAGACAAACGATATACAGATGTAGTATACACAGACTTTGCAAAAGCCTTTGACAAGTGTGACCATGGTGTGATAGCACACAAAATGAGTGATAAAGTAATGACAGGAAAAGTTGGTAGATGGATCTATAATTTTCTAACAAATAGAACACAAAGAGCAGTAGTAAACAGAGTAATGTCTGAGGTGGCTACGGTGAAAAGTTGCTTCCATCCTGTTCCTCATCCTTATATCTGACATAGACAGGGGTGTAAGCCATAGCTCCGAGTCTTCCTCGTCAATCGCACTTGATTACGTTTGGTCTCTTCTCCCAGATTTGAACGACAGTGATCACTTCCCTATTCTTACTTCTATTATGTATTCCCAACCTCTTCGTCACTCTTGTTGGCAATTTGGACGAGCGAATTGGGACTTATACTCTAATCTTACCGCTTTCTGTGAGGACCCTTCTTCGTCCTCTGTTGACAAGCTGGTGCACCAGTTTTCGACCTTAGTTTTGACTGCAGCATCACGTTCTATTCCTCAAACCTCAGGCAGGTATTCTCAGACATGCATTTAGATAATTATTAAATTCAATGCCTTGGTGGTCTCCTGCGTGTTCCCGTACGGTGCGTTTGAAACGTGCTGTGTGGGGCCTTTATCGGTGTAATCGGACCTCAGACCGTCTCTTAAGCGGGCAAGGGCAGTCGCTCGCCGCATCATACGCGACACTAAATGCACTTGTTGTCAAGACTATGTGTCTACCATTACCTCGACTTTCCCTATGTGTGCGGTTTGGAATAAGGTACAGAAGTTGTGTGGCAAGTACGTTCCAGACCCAGCCCTTGTTTTGCGGGTTGCTGGTGTTAGTGTTGCGGAACCTCTAGAAGTTGCCACGGAAATCGGGAACTATCTTGTTCGTGTCTCCCAAGAGTTTCACCTCTGTCTTTCATTTCTCGCGTCTAAGTCTACTAAGGAGCAATTGCCATTGGAATTCTATTTTAATGGAATGGAGCTGCATAACATACCTTTCACTCTCCTAGAGCTAGAGTCCACACTTTCCGCTTGCCAGTCATCGGTAGATGGGCCTGATGATATTCATATCAGTATGCTATAACATCTGCATTCTACAGCCCTTGATGTCCTTTTACATCTTTTCAATCTTATTTGGACGCGAGGGGTTCTCCCTCAACAATTGAAATCTACCATTGTACTACCGTTACGCAAACCAGGCTCCTCGGGGCTTGATACCTCTCACTATCATCCCATTGCTCTGACCAGTGTAGTCTACAAGATGATGGAACAATTGGTGAATAGATATTTGATATGGCTTTCGCAAGAGCCGCTCTACTTTGGACCCCTTGCTCCACTTAGATAGGTATGTGCGAAATGCCTTTGCCAACAAACACTGCATCCTAGCAGTATTTTTTGATCTTGAGAAGGCATATGACACCACTTGGAGGTATAACATTTTAGCCCAAGCCCACTCCTTAGGCCTCCACGAAAATCTACCAACCTTCCTTGCTGCTTTCTTATTTGACAGACATTTTCGTGTCCGTGTTGGTGCCTCGCTTTCCTCAGACTTTGTTCAGGCAGAGGGAGTCCCACAAGGTTGTATCCTTAGCACTACCCTTTTTCTCTTAGCTATAAATGACCTACCTTCCTTTCTTCCATCACATATTTGGTCATCACTTTATGTGGATGACTTATCTATATATTATGCAGGCGCTGATTGTCGCCTGATGGCGGCCTCCCTTCAGGATGCGATTGACCAAGTTTCCCATTGGGTCACTTCTCATGGCTTTAAATTTTCTAGTTCGAAAACCCATTTCATTACCTTCACTAGACGTCCTCTTGTCCCAGATATTCCATTGTATTTACATGGCTCACGTATTCCAGAATGTGATACGGTCAAGTTTCTTGGTCTTCTCTTCGATCACCGATTGATATGGAAACCTCACATTTCCTCTTTGAAGGCAGCTTGCCATGGTCAGCTAAATCTCCTTAAAATTCTTGCACATCGTTCATGGGAAGCAGATATCCAAACTCTCCTCCGTTTGCATTCCTCCCTAGTCTTGTCCAAGCTGGATTATGGAGACCAAGTCTATTCTGCAGCTTCTCCCATTCTTTCTAAGTTAGATCCCCTTCTTCATCAGGATCTACGTTTATTCCTTTGTGCCTTTCGTTCAGCCCCTGTTGAAAACCTCATGCTGAGGCGATATATATATATATATATATATATATATATATATATATATATATATATATATATATATATATATATATATATATATATATATATATTTATGTCGTGCCGATTAGGTAAAACTTGCGATTTTGGCTTAAATAGCAACGCTCACCTTGCCATATAAGACAAGTGAAAATTTGTGTATGCAATAATTTCGCCAAAATCATTCTGAACATAACGATAAAAATATATTTCATTGTGTTTGTTTATTATTAAATTAATGTTAACGTATCTAAAATATATTTAGTTAGGTTAGGCTAAATTAAATTGCGCTTGTTGTAATAAGGTTAGGTAGGTTTTCAAAGTTTCTCTTGGTACAAAATTATAAATTCTTACATTAACATAAATGAAAAAAATATCTTTAAACGTACGAGAAATTTTTTAGAAAGGACTTAATTTTAAATGAGTTCTTGCTAATTGACCAGTTTTACCTAATCGGCACGACATATATATATATATATATATATATATATATATATATATATATATATATATATATATATATATATATAAATATATATATATATATATATATATATATATATATATATATATATATATATATATATATATATATATATATATATATATATATATATATATATATATATATATATATATATATATATATATATATATATATATATATATATATATATATATATATTTTTATAAAATAATATATTTAGCCCAGTCAGATGATCCATCATGAAAGTATGCTTGCCAACATGCTTAGGGCTGTAACATCACACAGGGAGACTGCGTGTCTCCTAGCTGTGAGTGCACATCACTCTGGAGTCTTCCTCCAAACAGTTCCCATTTCGACCCTAAGACCCTCCGTATTGCAGTGGCTCTGCGCCTTGCTGCCCCGATTCACACAGAATATACGTGTATTTGCGGCGATGCGCAAGCCGACCAATATGGTCTACATGGTCTTAACTGTTCCAAAACCAAGGGCTGGCATGCAAGACACAATGAAGTCAACGACATCATAAAGAGAACCCTTGCTACAGCTGGATGCCCAGCCGAGAGAGAGCCCCGATCACTAGCAGCCAACAATAACCACAACCCAGCAAACCGCCCCGACGGGATCACCATCTATCCTTGGAAGAATGGCAAGCTCTTAGCATGGGACTATACCTGTGTGTCGACACTGGCTGACACCTACATCCATCACAGTGTCGGGCGACAGGGAGGAGCTGCTGACCACAGAGAGGAGTACAAGATCGGCAAGTACAGGGACATAAGCCAACAGTACCAATTTGTCCCAGTGGGATCAGAGACCTTGGGATCATGGGGAAAAAATGCAACACGTTTCCTTAAAGAACTGGGTTCCAGACTCATCGAGACTACCAGGGACCCAAGGGCAGCCACTTTCATGTTCCAGCACCTCAGCATGGCCATCCAGAAGGGAAATGCATGCTGCATACTGGGCTCGCGTCTGGCTTCGGAGGAGCTGGAGGAGATTCATAATCTTTGAAATATTGTACCAATGTATTCATGGTCATGTTTGTGTTTTATGTCAATGTATTCTATATATATATATATATATATATATATATATATATATATATATATATATATATATATATATATATATATATATAGTAGTAGTAGGTTGGTAGACAGCAACCACCCAGGGAGGTACTACCATCCTGCCAGGTGACTGTGAAACAGAAACCTGAAACTGTTTTACATGATGGTAGGATTGCTGGTGTCTTTTTTCTGTCTCATAAACATGCAAGATTTCAGGTACGTCTTGCTACTTCTACTTACACTTAGGTCACACTACGCAAACATGTACACGTTTATTGTATACACACTCATCTGAGTTTTCTTTGATTTTATCTTAATAGTTCTTGTTCTTATTGCTTTTCCCTTTCATATCCATGGGGAAGTGGAATAAGAATATTTCCTCCGTAAGCCATGCGTGTTGTAAAAGTCAACTAAAATGCCTGGAACAATGGGCTAGTAACCCCTTTTCCTGTATAGCTTACTAAAAATAAGAAGAAGAAAATCGTCAAAGTGGGATGTTTGAATGTGCGTGGATGTTGTGCGAATGATAAGAAAGAGATGATTGTAGATGTTATGAATGAAAAGAAGCTGGATGTCCTGGCTTTAAGTGAGACAAAGCTGAAAGGGGTAGGAGAGTTTCAGTGGGGAGAAATAAATGGGATTAGATCAGGGGTTTCAAATAGAGTTAGAGCTAAAGAAGGAGTGGCAATAATGTTGAATAATCAGTTATGGCAGGTAAAGAAGGAATATAAATGTATAAATTCAAGGATTATGTGGAGTAAAATAAAGGTTGGATGTGAAAAGTGGGTTATAGTAAGTGTTTATGCACCTGGAGAAGAGAGAAGTGTAGAGGAGAGAGAGAGATTTTGGGAAATGTTGAGTGAGTATGTGGGGAGTTTTGAACCAAGTGAGAGAGTAATTGTGGTTGGGGATCTTAATGCTAAAGTGGGTAAAAATGTTGTGGATGGAGTAGTAGGTAAATTTGGGGTGCAAGGGGTAAATGTAAATGGGGAGCCATTAATTGAGCTATGTGTAGAAAGAGGTTTGGTAATAAGTAATACATATTTTATGAAAAAGAGGATAAATAAATATACAAGGTATGATATAGCACGTAAGGAAAGTAGTTTGTTGGATTATGTATTGGTGGATAAAAGGTTGATGAGTAGGCTTCAGGATGTACATGTTTATAGAGGGGCAACGGATATATCAGATCATTATTTGGTTGTAGCTACAGTTAGAGTAAAAGGTAGATGGGACAAAAAGAAAATGGCAACAGCAAGTAAGAGAGAGGTAAAAGTGTATAAACTAAGGGAGGAGGAAGTTAGGGTGAGATATAAGCAACTATTGGCAGAAAGGTGGGCTAGTGCAAGTAGGAGTAGTGAAAGGGTTGAAGAGAGTTGGGATAGTTTTAAAAATGCAGTATTAGAATGTGGGGCAGAAGTTTGTGGCTATAGGAGGGTGGGTGCAGGAGGAAAGAGGAGTGAGTGGTGGAATGAAGAAGTAAAGGGTGTGATAAAAGAGAAAAAGGTAGCTTATGAGAGGTTTTTACAAAACAGAAGTGTTAGTAGAAGAGCAGAGTATATGGAGAGTAAAAGAAAGGTGAAGAGAGTGGTGAGAGAGTGCAAAAGAAGAGCGGATGGAAGAATGGGAGAGGCTCTGTCAAGAAATTTTGCTGAAAACAAGAAAATTTTTTGGAGTGAGATAAACAAGGTAAGAAAGCCTAGGGAACGAATGGATTTGTCAGTTAAAAACAGAGTAGGGGAGTTAGTAGATGGGGAGCTGGAGGTATTGGGTAGATGGCGGGAATATTTTGAGGAACTTTTAAATGTCGATGAAAAAAGGGAGGCGGTAATTTCATGTACTGGCCAGGGAGGTACAACATCGTTTAGGAGTGAAGAAGAGCAGGATGTGAGTGTGCAGCTGGAATTGACGGAATCATGACAGAAATGTTAAAAGCAGGGGGGGATATAGTGTTGGAGTGGTTGGTATTTTTGTTTAATAAATGTATGAAAGAGGGGAAGGTACCTAGGGATTGGCAGAGAGCATTTATAGTTCCATTATATAAAGGGAAGGGAGATAAAAGAGATTGTAAGAATTATAGGGGAATAAGTTTACTGAGTATACCAGGTAAAGTGTATGGCAGGGTTATTATTGAAAGAATTAGAGGTAAGACAGAGAGTAGGATTGCAGATGAGCAAGGAGGCTTTAGAGTGGGTAGGGGATGTGTAGATCAAGTGTTTACAGTGAAGCATATATGTGAACAGTATTTAGATAAAGGTAGAGAAGTTTTTATTGCATTTATGGATTTAGAAAAGGCATATGATAGAGTGGATAGGGGAGCAATGTGGCAAATGTTGCAAGTGTATGGAATAGGTAGTAAGTTACTGAAGGCTGTAAAGAGTTTTTATGAGGATAGTGAGGCTCAGGTTAGGGTGTGTAGGGGGAGGGAGATTACTTCCCGGTAAAAGTAGGTCTTAGACAGGGATGTGTAATGTCACAATGGTTGTTTAATATATTTATAGATGGGGTTGTAAAAGAAGTAAATGCTAGGGTGTTGGGGAGAGGGGTGGGATTAAATTATGGAGAATTAAATGCAAAATGGGAGTTGACACAGTTACTTTTTGCTGATGATACTGTGCTTATGGGAGATTCTAAAGAAAAGTTGCAAAGGTTAGTGGACGAGTTTGGGAGAGTGTGTAAAGGTAGAAAGTTAAAAGTGAACATAGATAAGAGTAAGGTGATGAGGGTATCAAACGATTTAAATAAAGAAAAATTGGATATCACATTGGAGAGAGGGATTATGGAAGAAGTAAATGTTTTCAGATATTTGGGAGTTGACGTGTCAGCGGATGGGTTTATGAAGGATGAGGTTAACCATAGAATTGATGAAGGAAAAAAGGTGAGTGGTGCATTGAGGTATCTGTGGAGACAAAAAACGTTATCCATGGAGGCAAAGAAGGGAATGTACGAAAGTATAGTGGTACCAACACTCTTATATGGGTGTGAAGCATGGGTTGCAAATGCTGCAACGAGGAGGAGGCTGGAGGCAGTGGAGATGTCCTGTCTAAGGGCAATGTGTGGTGTAAATATTATGCAGAAAATTCGGAATGTGGAAATTAGGAGAAGGTGTGGAGTTACTAAAAGTATTTGTCAGAGGGCTGAAGAGGGGTTGTTGAGGTGGTTTGGTCATTTAGAGAGAATGGATCAAAGTAGAATGACTTGGAGAGCGTATAAATCTGTAGGGAAGGAAGGCGGGGTAGGGGTCGTCCTAGAAAAGGTTGGAGGAAGGGGTAAAGGAGGTTTTGTGGGCGAGGGCTTGGACTTCCAGCAAGCATGTGTGAGCGTGTTAGATAGGAGTGAATGGAGACGAATGGTTTTGGGACATGACGATCTGTTGGAGTGTGAGCAGGGTAACATTGTGTGAAGGGATTCAGGGAAACCAGTTAATTGATTTAGTTGGACTTGAGTCCTGGAAATGGGAAGTACAATGCCTGCACTTTAAAGGAGGGGTCTAAGATAGTGACAGCTGGGAGGGACTATTCTCAGCTGTCGTATCTGAGCTCCTCTGCAAAGACAGTGATTATGTATGAGTGTGGTGAAAGTGTTGAATGATGATGAAATTTTTTTCTTTTTGGGGATTTTCTTTCTTTTTGGGTCACCCTGCCTCGGTGGGAGACGGCCGACTTGTTGAAAAAAAAAAAAAATATAATATATATATATATATATTTTTTTTTTTTTGACAAACAGTAATCTCAGTTCGAAAGAGATTCGAACCTACGCATCTACAAGGTACGTAGTGCTCTAACACCGTACCACACTGGTCCAATACCTTGACACCCAGCTAACGCTTTTCACCTCATCCCTTGTATTCATCGACCGACGAGAGATTTTTACAGTGTTTAGAATTCGCAGAACAGGCGAAATATTCACCAACACTAATCTCAGACCGAAGAAGATTCGAACCTATGCACCTGCGAATTCTAAACATTGTAAAAATCTCTCGACGGTCGATGCATGCATGGGATGAGATGGAAAGCTAACACCACCTGCCTGAAAGCTGCCTGCCTTGAACTAAAACGTCTAGCGTTACCTGGGCGTCAAGGTATTTGACCAGTGTGGTACGGTGGTAGAGCACTGCGATCCTTGTTCTAAGGTGCGTAGGTTTGAATCTCCTTCGACCTGAGATTAGTGTTTGTGAATATTTCGCCTGTTCTGCAAATTCTAAACATATATATATATATATATATATATATATATATATATATATATATATATATATATATATATATATATATATATATATATATATATGTCGTGCCGAATAGGTAAAATTTGCAATTTTGGCTTAAATAGCAACGCTCTTCTTGCCATATAAGACAAGCAAAAATTTGTCTGGTCAACCAGGCAAGCTGGAGGCCCGCTGCCCCACATATCCATCACAGCCTGGTTGATCTGGCACCTGGTGAAGATACTTGTCCAGCTTCCTCTTGAAGGCTTCTACACTTGTTCCAGCCGTGTTTCTGATATCTTCTGGTAGGATGTTGAATAGTTTGGGACCCCGGATATTGATACAGTGCTCCCTTATTGTCTCCACAGCACCCCTGCTCCTCACTGGGTTTATTTTACACTTCCTCCCATATCTCTCACTCCAGTATGTTGTTATGGCAGTGTGCAGATTTGGGACCAGGCCCTCGAGTACTTTCCAGGTATATATTATCATGTATCTCTCTCTCCTCCGCTCCATTGAGTACATGTTCAAGACTTGAAGGCGTTCCCAGTAATTGCTTTTCTGGCTCAATGTGAGTCGTAAACCTTTTCTCCTGTACAAATTACTAAATATAAAAGAAGAAAAACTATCGTTTTTTCTTTTTCGGCTTACCCATCCTCAGTGGGAGACTGAAAGTGTGTTATAATAATAATAATAATAATAATAATAATAATAATAATAATAATAATAATATCATCAGCATGTAATGATTTATTTAAAGTTGGCCACGTATGCAGTATTGTAGAGATGTAAGGTAACGTACAGTAGTAGTAGTGATCAGGCAATAATTTAGAATAGTGAGGTAATATAGCATTAAGATGTAGTAACAACGCAACATAAAACATGTGTAGCGTAATATAGCAGGTCACAAAGAAATGTTTATGTGATCCTATTACCCTGTGGGCGTCTTGATATGTCATTGATGGCGACAATAAAAAAAAAGGAGAGTTCGCAGAGCAAATCAATATTTTGAATGCGCTTCTCTGGACACTGAGTAAAACGTTGTCAAAATAAACGTCTGTGGGTGCGGGGAAGACCTCGAAGAGAGGAAGACCTCGAGCAGAGGAAGACCTCGAACAGAGGAAGACCCCGAGCAGAGGAAGACCTCGAGCTTATGACCAGGAGGTAAACTGAGTGAGTCATCATATGACTACGACCTTCAACACGAACAATTTTCATGATTCTCTTGACAAATAAATGCCAGGGAGGTTTCTGTTGCAGGAGAGGAGGCAGCGTCCGGCAGGACTGTGGTGGCTGAGAAGGAAGGTGCTGCCTCCAGCCCTTCAGGAGTCGCCTTTAACATCAAGGTTAGTACTCTTATTCTTTTTAATGATACAGATTATGTGTTTGTAAAGGGCTGCCTTCTACCTCAGATTTATTACTCTCTCTCTCTCTCTCTCTCTCTCTCTCTCTCTCTCTCTCTCTCTCTCTCTCTCTCTCTCTTGCACTTACTCTCATATTTAACAGATGTGATCAGCTGAGCTTGTCGAGATTACTGGATTAATGTGTTATAACTCATTCACAAAGGATATCTAAACTTTTGTAAACACCGATACTGAAGGAATCTGTGTTATTGGCATGCTAGTAATTTAGCTCTTGAGCAAGCCAGGGAACACAAGCAAAAGCTCTTAACTCTTTACGTGACAACATTGCCAAGCTGGAGGCAGAATTTGGGTCACAGTCAAGTCAGTGTACATGAGTAACTGGATTGGTTCTCAGAGAAGTGACAAGAGAATTATTTTTTTTTTTTTTGGCAAAAGAGATTTGCAATGAAGAAAAGAGGTAGGAGTTCAAGCAAATCTGTAGCAGTGAACTACATTCCTGATGTTTGACGAGCTGGTTGAGCCACCACATCTTGAAATGCATCAGCCAGATTCCCAGGAAGCACCTCAGGTTGTCCAGTAAAATCTTCCTAGGGAAACGCATGTAATCCTGCCTGGAGATTACTTAACCAAGAATTTAAACTAAATACTCAGCCTGGCAAACCTTCCCATATGAATGAAATATGTTTTTTTAGACGAATGTTTAGTATTGTATTCTTAAAAAGAGACGAACTACACTATGTGACCACTTTATTAAGTACACACTTCTGGCACTGGAAAAAGCTTCCCCAGAACAGCCTGTATTCTTCATGGCATGGATTCATGAAGGTACTGGAAAAGTTGCTTAGAGATTCTGGTCAATGTTGACATGATAGAATGGTGCATTTGCTGCGGATTTATCGGCTCCATATTCATACTACGAATCGCACGTTCCACCACATCACGAAGGTACACGCCAGATTCTGACCCTATCATCTAAATGTCGCAGCAGAAATCAAGAATCGTTAAATCAGGCAACATTTTTACAATCTTCAACTGTGTAGTTTTGGTGAGCCTGTGCCCACTGTAGCCTCTGCTTTCTGTTCCTAACTGACTGGATGGGAACCCAGTGTGGTCTTCTGCTGCTGTATTCCATCCACTTTAAGGTTCGACGTGTTGTGCATTCAGAAATGCTCCTCTTTATACCACTGTTGAAATGCGAGGCAATATGAGTTACTGTCGCCTTTCTGTCACCTTGAACCAGTCTGACTATTCTCCTCTGACCTCCATCATTAAGAAGACGTTTTCTCCTACCCAACTGCCGCTAACTAGAGGTTTTATTTATCACACCATTCTCTGTAAATTATAGAGACTGTTGTGTGTGAAAATCCCGGAAGATCCTCAGTTTCTGAGATACTCAAACCACCTGCTCTAACACCAACAATCATACCACAGTCAAAGTCACTTTGATCACATTTCTTTCCCATTCTGATGTTTGTTCTTAAAATCAACTGAACCTCTTGATCATGTCTGTATGATTTAAGACACTGAGGTGCTTTCACTTGATCAGCTTATTAGACATTTGCATTAACGAGCTGATTAGACATTTGCATTAACATGCAATTACATGAGGTTTTACAACCTGCATGAATTGTATCACTGTAGGCAACAAGAGCGTTTCACCCTCCATGGAAGATGTGTTCATTTAATATCACATACCTGCAAGTCCCTCCCAAGAAGCTCATTGCTAGTAATCCCTTCCTTAAATCACTTGTTAAAGCAACTGCTAAGTGTATGTGGATTCATATAACCAAAGCACCCAGCTATTATTGCTCTTCATGAATCTTGGTTTACTCTAAACAGCCATCTTGCAGCTGAAATAGTTTTCTATTATGTACTGTATTGTTTGGTGCCCCGTGGCCTGATCGCTAAAGCTCTCGCTTCACACGGCGAGGGTCTGCGTTCGATTCCCAGCCAGGGTAGAAACATTGGGCGTGTTTCTTAACACCGGTTGTCTATGTTCACCCATCAGTAAAATGGGTACCTGGGTGTTAGTCGACTAGTGTGGGTCGCATCCTGGGACACTGACCTAATTTTCCCGAAATGCTCTGCATAACAAGGGGCTTTCTATATAGTAGTAGTAGTAGTATAAACATCTAGCATAAAATTATAAAAGATAATTGTATCCTAACCTCAGTCCCCTTCTGTGTTCTGTTGTTTTCTTTATGGCACTTATACTGTTTCGAGTATTTATAATATTAGTTTATTTTGGGACTGAGTCGAAATATAGCCAGTGTGGTCTACCATAGCCTTTGATTATTCCCCAATATACAACAGTGACGACAAATGATTATTTGTGGAAGAAATTCTTTTATAAGGCCGTGATTTCTTTTAAGGACAAGGCAGCATCATGACGTCTAAGGTGGAGATAGAATCTTTTGCCTCTATCAAAAATATCTTTGGAGGCTTAGTTTGTTAACAGATAACTTTCCTCATTTTGGAATCAATGAACAGGAAGAGAAGAAGAAAAAATATTGTTAATCTCTCTCCAAGCACAAAAATTTATAGTGATTTGGAAAATATTTGTGAGCCGTATTGCATAATAATAATAATAATAATAATAATAATAATAATAATAATAATAATAATAATAATAATAATAATAATAATAATAATAATAATAATAATAATTAATCCAGGTGACTAAAGGGTCAATTTATAAAAAAAAAAATTCCTCTTAAGAGGGAACTCCAGCAGAAATCTTTGCATAAGTTACATGCAGATTTAAAGGCAGCAGCTGAACACTAAGTTTGGAACTCAGTTTAACTCCAGGTTCAGGGACCTGTTATGCTTGGCAGACGAACTTGAAAATTATTTTCCAGACTTAGTGGCTGCAAAATTTAAATTCGCAAAATTTGTCTCCTGTGAAGACTTAAAAAAACAAAATGAAAACAGTAGATGCTTTTGTCAGTAGAGAACATGAAGTTCAGAACGCTAAAGCAGTGAAGAACATAAAGCAGTGAAGAACATAAAGCAGTGCTTGTCAGCAAAATTTGAGAATTTTGTCAGTTTCTACATATTAAAAGTAAAAACTTTATTTTCGAAGATTTAATATGTAATTTCCGTCACAAGAAAGAGTATGTGAAAAGCATTTACCGGGAAGCATTAATTTCTCCCAGTAATATATCTATTACATGTGTTAGTTTCTCCCAGTAATATATCTCTTACATGTGTTAGTTTCTCCCAGTAATGTATCTCTCATATATGGTGTCGTCAGAACAAGTTGGATCGGTGTCTGAGTAGGAAAACACTGTACCGACGTCTGCCCTGCCTTACCTGGCTCAGGAGCTACAACATAGAGTGCCTGATGGGGGACCTGATCGCTGGCTTCACCGTTGGCCTCATGTTGATACCCCAGGCGCTGGCTTACGGCCTCGTAGCTGGCCTTCCTCCAAGTGTAAGTAGATTTTTCTTTATTCTCTTGTTTATCATGCTTTTATGTCTGTACTTTCACTCAGCCATTACCTAACTCTTGTTACCATGTTTATTATTTCTCCCAGTCACTGTCTTTATCCTGACATTCACGACTACTTTTCACTTAACCGCTTTCTTTATCCTGAGGTATTTTCTTAGAAAAAAGTCTCCTGACGCAGGTACTTCTCTTATAATGACCAGCAGAGTTGCTAAGCAATGGTTGCATCTTTAGATTAGTTCCTCACTTTGCACTAAATCAGAATAGCGACACATTACAGAGTAACTAATGTTAATGATAAATACAAACTGGATAAACTATATAAACTGACTAAGAATATATATGAAATAACCCACAACTGTAGTGCTAAGATGCCAGTAATTTAGAGATTTTAACCAAATTCTGCAGTGACGAGTCTTGTAAGTATTGCTGTAATTATTACAAAAATATAATTATTCATTGTGGTTTGTTGACAATCCATTATGACCCCATTTTGACATCCTGAGCTGCAGCGGACGGATTGGTCTCTCCTGGTCCATTATAATTTTGTGAGCTATTTATTTGGGTCAGCCTGGCTATTGTGACATTAACTATCATCCTCACACCTGCTTTCCTTCTCTCTCTCTCTCTGCTACAGTATGGACTGTACTCTGCCTTCGTTCCCTGCTTCGTGTACTTCCTGCTGGGGTCGAGAAATGAGCTCAACATCGGACCAACAGCCATCATGTCCCTCATGACGTACCAGTACAGTGGTCAGGGCGGAGGTGACTATGCTGTTCTCCTCGCCTTCATGGCTGGCATCATAGAACTGGCAGCTGCCATCCTAAACTTAGGTAAGTTCCTATTATTTAGAGACAAGGAAGAGTAGATGCACATGAGGGTGTGACATACAGTAGGTTCGACTTGCTCTATGAATTTATATCTTCTTTATACTAATTTACAACTCGAAATTAGTCCCGAAAAAAAAACATGAAATAATAGTGTCTAGAATTAACTTTAATTTCTACAGTGAGCTGAACTATGCCACGTTTAGCAGAAGAATTGTACAGAAATTGGTCAAACTTGATGATGAGAAACCAGGTCACATTTCAGTGTAACTGACCAACGTTCTTGTTGCATAGTTAAACAGACCAATGATTCGTCACACTCACATGACTTTACTCACCTCAAATCTAATTGGTTTTCATTAGTTTTCAATTCTACTCTCTGGAGAAAAAATCTGCAGGATTATGGAAGAGTAGTTTCAATTCCTTATATAAAGAGTGTTTCAGAAGTTCCCTCTAAATGCTTGGTCACCCTGGCTTGGTGGCTTTGTTTCATTCGCTTATTCTGACTAACCCATCAACCCATTCAACCTTTTTTATTTAGCTTATATTGTGATTGTGGCGATTTTTATTCTATTTGTTTAAGTTTGATCCTGAGCAATATGCAAGAGGCCTGGTCACAGACCGGGCCGCGGGGGCGTTGACCCCTGGAATTCTCTCCAGGTAGACGTCATTGTACTTAATTCCCCTTGTTACCCAACCAGCTGCAGTGCTGCGTTGGTCCGCAACGCCCATAGGTGGATCATCAGGTGCACCACCTGTTGGATCAACTGGTGGTATATCAGGTGGCTGTCTGATGATGGTGGTATTACTGGTGATGTTCTCTCAGTTTCATCATGGTGCTCAATACTTGCAATTCGGATTATTAAGAGGAAGGTGCGTATTGCTGTTCAGCACCAATTCATTGGTCCTCACGTTCAACCAATCGGACTTTTCTTTCTACCCAGATGTTAGGTGCAGAGACTTGGAGAGATTTATAGAGACCAGAAATCTGGTCATTAGAGGATCAAGTATAAGACAACTTGAAACACTTGTATTGCATGTGCTGACGACTCCAACACTTTCCATTCATGCACTGGAGTTTTAAAGTGTCACAACTGTGGGACTCCCACAAAGCTAATGGCAGGACGTGTGTTGTGGAGAAAGAGATTGCGCTGCTGCAAGAATTGCCTTGGTTACTTTAACTTGTTGTGATAGTATTTATTTGTGTTAAGCTTTATTCCAATTCGAAGTTCGTCATAGTTTGTTAATTAAACCTTTAATGTTCTTGTCCCTGTTACATTGATTCTTATTTACCAAAAGCACTGAATGAGCATCTTGATCACAGTTTTCTTCAGCTCTCAAAATCAGCCGAACCATCAATAAAGTTTACACTCGAACTCAAAAAGGATGGCCAACTTCCCTTCCTCGACGTCCTCCTCTGAAGATCTTCAACAGCAACAAATTTATCTTCAAAGTGTACCAACAAGGACGATCTTATACACTTCTATTCACACCAAGACACTCGCACTAAAAGAGTCCTCATTGGCTTCTTGAGAGTTCTTCGCATCTCCAGCACTTGTTTTCTTGAAGAAGAATGTATTTACATAACACAAGCCTTTACACGTCTTCAGTTTCCATCTTTCTTCAGTCGAGATTGCAGATTCAAGGCACAAGCCATCCTCAACAAGCCGCCCATGGAACAGCCCTCTAAGCAGTTCATAGTGCTCCCATGTGGTGATGTTGCCATGAATACTCGCCGGGCACTTGCTAAGAGTAACATCAACGTTCCCACCATAGACACATTATTTATCAAAGACGTCACTGCGAACCGCAGCCCCACACCTCTAACTTCCACAGCAGGCGTCTACACCATCCCCTGTGGAGTCTGTCCCAAGAAATATGTAGGCGAAACAGGCAGAGATCTTGGGGTCCGCCTGAACGATCATCGAAGTGCCTGTGTCCTCCACAGAGACTCCACGGGGCATTTGATGAACTGGGATGAGGCACAACTCGTTCTCACCGAACCAGACCTTAGACGCCGACGATGTCTAGAAGCCTCGCTAATCGCCGTCACCGACACAATAGAACGTAACATTGGAAACCACAAAATTTCTAAAATATTATCATACATGATACTCAAGCAGGCGAAGCACCACCAACCCAGCAACACAGGAGTCACATGATCTCGTCGTCTACCCGTCCTGATCCCAATATGGCATTCTTCAGGTCACCATGCGTCACTCACACCTCACTCTCCGTTTATATATAATGTCTTTCAACCTCTGTATGTCAAAAGTGATCAAGGTCACAAGACCGAAACGTTTTCCAATAAATATGTCCTAGTGTTTGCTTACGTATTTTTTCTGAACCCTAATACTGTAAACTCAAGCAGATGTTGCACAAGTGTCCAGTTCATTACCCCTTCACTCCATTATTTTTTCTAAGCTTACTCGAGCATTAGTGTATTAAACCACTGGGATTGAACTCGCGATGAGTGAGTCGTTTGCAATCGTGTCATTACAATTTTGTGAGTCATTAGCGTATTCTTTCTCACCTCGATGTGCAGGGCTCTTGATTCCTTATTTGATTGTTACATCTGCAAGGTTCCTGACCATCTTCTCTCCTGAGGTTTACGTCTCCATGGTTCCTAATTAACTTTTTCACTATTCCTGACAAGTTTCTCACCTGATTATTACATTTACATGGTTCCTGATCATTTTTTAATTTATATATTACATTTTCAGGGTTCCTCATCAACTTCATCTCTCAGCCAGTCATCAGTGGGTTCACCTCAGCTGCAGCTATCATCATAGCTTCGTCCCAGCTTAAGCTACTGTTTGGTCTTCGTCTCAAGACCAAAGGACTGATTAACACTTGGGTGAAAGTTTTTTCAAATATCCAAGATTTCCGATGGCAGGACCTCACACTCGGCCTCATCTGCATTGTCGTCCTCTTCCTCCTGAAGGTAAGAGGATCGTCACACTATCTATACTGTTTTTGAAAAATTGAAATTACTTTTTTTTTTAGATCTATACATCTAAATATCCAAGAAGTCTTTTTCAAGAAATTTTTCTGCTTCGATCTGTGTAGGATATATTCAACTCCTCGTTCTACTCAAATGAAAATCTTGTGTGTTAGTCACAGTGTGACTTTGTAAATGGTCCAAGCGGACCGAAACGTCGTCGTAAGCTCCTCTCTCATGTGTACCGTGGCCTGGTGGCAAAAGCTCTCGCTTCACACGGTAAGGGTCCGGGTTCGATTCCCGGCGAAGGGGTGGAAGCATCGGAAGTGTTTCCTTACACCGGTTGTCTATGTTCACCCATCAGTAAAATGGGTACCTGGGTGTTAGTGGACTGGTGCGGGTCGCATCCTGGGATAAAACTGACCTAATTTGCCCGAAATGCTCAGCATAACAAGCGGCTTTCTATATAGAAGTAAATCATTGCTGTCAGCTAGACCTGTATACCATATACATGTACTTGTAGTAAATAAAGATATTATTATTATTGTTCCGGTCACGGTATTGTTCCTTTCTGTTATTTATTTGTGTGTTAGCTCCTGAATACTTTAAATCTCTGACATTCTTACAAATTTCCTCTTTCATGCCAGAAGTGCTTCGTTATCTCACAAGTTAAATAGTTCCATATATATCAGAACTGCCATCCCAAGGAACATCCTGAAGTCTCATGTTTTACATCGTTTTTCCCCCTGAAAACAGTCTATTATAGGCTTTCTAAATTCACAAATGACCTTGATGTCACTCAAGCTCTTGAAACTCACATTGTACATTCTGTTACACAGAAAGCACATTAGTTATTCCTGTTTGCTAGTGGAGTTACTTAAATTACCCAGATCTTCCAGCTGTTGCTCTGTCGACTCAGCTGTTAATTTCCTCCAGAGATCACTGAATGTTATTCTGCAGATATATATTTTCTTTAAAATTTACTTTAGCTTAATGTTTTTTTTCCAAGTTGAGAAAAATCATTATTTCATTATAGTAATGGTATATAAATTATTAACTAGAAGTAGCTTAATTAGATACATATGGCATTTTGCTTAGAAGGGGTGTTTTAAATTAATGGACGTCCAGGACATTTGATATTAATTGTTGGCTGGACAAATAGTGTATAGATATTACAATACCATTCATGGACAACTGGGACCACGTCTACAGAAGAAACAACATGTATGCCAGAAATGGAGTTTATTTATCTAGGACAGGTGTAGGTGCTCTGGTTAATTCAGTGTAGGGAACAGTTAGGAATTGGTTTTGGAAGGGTAAAGTGATCTGCGGAAATATTTAAGCTTTGATACCTGGAGTATACCTGGAGGGATTTTCGGGGTCAATGCCCCCGAGGCCCAGACCGTGACCAGACCTTGTAGTGGATCAGGGCCTGATCAACCAGGCTGTTACTGCTGGATGCACGTAAACTGAAGTACGTGCCACAGCCCGACTGGTGAGGTATTGACTTTAGGTGCCTGTCCAGCACCTTGTACACAGCCAGGGCCCGTTCTATTGTTAATCCCTTTAATGTATGCTGGGAGGCAATTGAACAGTATTGTGCCCCTTAATGTGTTGTTTCTTAGCGTACTCCTGGCACCCATGCTTTTCATTGGTGGGATATTGCATATCCTGCCAAGTCTTTTTCTTTTGTAGGGAGTAATTTCCGTGTGTGGATTTGGGAAAGGTCCCTCTAGGATTTTTCGAGTGTATATTATCATGAGTGTATATTTCCGAGTGTATATTATTATTTCTCGCCTGTGATCCAGGGAGTACAAATCAGAGGACTTCAATGTTCCCAGTAATTTAGGTGCCTTATCGTACTTAAATGTGCCGTGAAAGTTCTCTGTATATTTTCTAGTCTGCAGTTTTCCCTGCCTTGAAAGAGGCCGTTAGTGTACAGCAATATTCCAGCCTGGAGAGAACAAGTGATTTGAAGAGAATCATACTGGGCTTGGCATCCCTTGTTTGGAAGGATCTAATTATGTATCGTATCATTTTCCTAGCAGACGTGGTAGATACATTGAAAGTGAGATTCTCTGACATTATCACTCCTACATCCTTCACACTAGTTTTTCGCTCCATTGTTTGGTTGGAATATGTTTTATAATCCGATACAGTTTTAATTTCCTCAAGTTTTCCATAGCGGAGTAATTGAAATTTGTCTTCAATGAACTTCATGCTGTTTTCTGTGGCCCATTGTAAAGATTTGGTTGATGTCCGCCTGGAGTTTTTCAGTGTCATCAATGGATGACACTGTCATGCAAATTCGGGTGTCATCCACAAAGAAAGACACTGCTGTGGCTGACATCTCTCTCCATGTCAGATATGAGGAACAGGATGGGAGCGAGTAGTGTACCTTGTGGAACAGAGCTTTTCACTGTAGCCGCCTCTGACTTCACTTGGTTTACTAACATTCTTTGTGTTCTATTTTGTTAAGAAATTATAGATCCATCTCTCATTTTTTTCCTGTTATTCCTTTATCATGCATTTTGTGCGCTGTTACACGTGAGGGCACTTGACGAAGGCTTTCGCAAAGTCTGTGTATGGTACTTGCAAGACCATGTCATAGTGGGCCAGTAGTTGGGACAGGCAGGAGCGACCTGCTCTAAACCTATACTGCATCTTCCTGTACCTCGACATCTTCCTGCACCTCACCATCTTTATGCACCTCACCATCTTTATGCACCTCACCATTTTACTTTTATGGAAAGAAACATAAGTGCAATATACTTGTTCACTTTATTGAATTTCGGTGTTCTTGTAGTTTGCATTTGGCTTTATAAAGCTTCTGGAGAGAGAAACGTAGCACTGGCTTTATAAAGCTTCTGGAGAGAGAAACGTAGCACTGGCTTTATAAAGCTTCTGGAGAGAGAAACGTAGCACTGACTTTATATAGCCTCTGGAGAGAGAAACGTAGCACTGGCTTTATAAAGCTTCTGGAGAGAGAAACGTAGCAACATTAAATATCTCATTAGTTGCTCCTGTGTTCTTTTACCTTAAATATTTTAACCAGTTTTGGCTTCGTCTGTGACAGATTCATTTATTCTGTGGCTTTGACAAGGTCTCATATTATGAGTCTGTGTAGGTAAATTGCGTCACCTTGTACTCTGCTACTGTTACTAGGCTCCAGTTACAAAATATATTTCATTTTTCCACACAATGTTGAATCCATTTGCTATAATTTCAAATTAATTTCAATTGCTCCAGGAGGTTCGCAGTGCGCGGTGGTCGTGTCTGGACAACAAGAGTCGTAGTCTGGCTCAGCGGGTTTTAAGAAATACAATTTTCTACATCTCTGTTGGACGCAATGCTATTGTTGTTATTATTGCTTCCGTCATCGCCTATGGCCTAGACGGGGATGAACAGCCATTTACAATTTCAGGTAAGATGCTGCTATGATGATTTTAATCGTTGTTCTGGAGATATTATGTATCTATATATCATAGATATAACAATCTTTGATGATCAATGAATTAAGCTGTATTCATATCTCTGAAAGGGAGCTCGAATCCATGGCAGGCGAGTTCTGAACCTCACATGCCAAGGTTCAAGCTTCACTCGTTCTGTGACTTGTTGGCAACCGCGTTATTACGGCTGCATTCTTTTTGTAGTAGGAGAAAATGCCGCAGAAATGCTTGAATATTTATTTAATTTGGGTTTGTGTAACGTAGGTGGAATGCTAGCACATTCATCTTATTACTCATTACCAATCCGCGGTGCGATTGGAAGCATTAGGACGTTTTCTTCAAGACACTTTCAGTCCTTCTTCACCTAGCAACGAAGTAGGTACCTGGGTGTTAGCCGCTGGTGTGGGTGGCATCAGGAACAAAACTGATCTACTTTGCCCGAAATTCTCTGCATAACAAGGGGCTTTCTGTATAGTTGTATGTCATTGATGTCAGCTACGTCTGTATACGTTGTACATGTACTTGTAGAAATAAAGATTATTAATCTTCTTCTTTCAACAAACCGGACGTATCCCACCGATGTAGGATGGCCCTATAAGAAAAACGAAAGTTTATCTTTTTAACATTAATAATGTATACAGGAGAAGGGGTTACTAGCCCCTTGCTCCTGGCATTTTAGTTGCATTTTACGCATGGCTTACGGAGGAAAAATTTTCTTCCACTTCCCCATGGAGATAAGAGGAAATAAACATGAACAAGAACTAGTAAAAAAATAGAAGAAAACCCAGAGGGGTGTGTATATATATATATATATATATATATATATATATATATATATATATATATATATATGCTTGTACATGTATGTGTAGTGTGACCTAAGTGTAAGTAGAAGTAGCAAGATGTACCAGAAATCTTGCATGTTTATGAGACAGTAAAAAGACACCAGCAATCCTACCATCATGTAAAACAATTAAAGGCTTTCGTTTTACACTCACTTGGCAGGACGGTAGTACCTCCCTGGGTGGTTGCTGACTACCAACCTACTACCTAGATTACTATTATTATTATTATTATTATTATTATTATTATTATTATTATTATTATTATTATTATTATTATTATAATGGCTGGGAAAGTATTGCAAGGAAGAGGAGTACCAAATTTGGACTCGCCCTTTTCAACCCCACACAGGTAAACATATCCGGATATTGCATTCCAGACTTGTATAACCTTACCAGACACTGTCATTAGTATCAGTGGCCTTATAAGAACCTTGTCAGATACTAACATCCGGATCACTGGCTTTGAAGAATCTTATCAGGCACTGCCATAACTATTACTGGCCTTGAAAAACCTTGCCTGTCACTAACGTCAGATTCACTAACTGTGGATAACCTTGCCAGTCACTAACGTCAATATCGCTTGCCTTGGTGACCCTTGCCAGATCCTGACACCAGGATCACCATCAAGGACAAGATTGGTGGAGCACTTCTCATGAACCTCATACTGCACTATATCCTGATAAAGATGCTCTTGACTTAAGAAATCTAATAACATGACTGCAGACCATCCATGGTACGGGTATCGGTTCTAATTTCATCCGTTCCGTGATTTGAAGATGTTCTTATTGCATGATGTACACGTCAAGTATAGAAAACTATGTGAAGACATAGACTTCTAAAATATCTCCAAAAACACATAGAATCCCAAGGTAATCAGAACGAGGATAAAGTAATTCACCTTATCCCCAGTAACCTTGAACCAGCACTTAGATTTACCTTCTCAAACATCCATGTGAACCCAAACTTACTTCAGATGTAGACAGCAGCTCCCACGAACTCTCAGAGAGTCTCAAGAGACGTCTGTGTATCTTGCTTGGTACCATCAGTGGCTACTCACCATTTTGCAACATACAGGTGACTTTCTAGACCTATATATAAAGTCTCATGCAACATTATAAGGAAGCAACAACTTCCATCACAACCTCTGACATTGATATAATCTTCCTTACTCATTTTATGGCTTATATGTATTTGCTCGAGTTGTTCCTCTGTAGCGATTGATGTAGCTTGTTCGTTTTGCTGGGATATATAAGCTTGTAAGTGTTCCTAAATAGAGGTTAATGTAACTTACTCGTTGTGATAGGTTTATATGCTCTTCTTGTCCTGTAGTGCTTTATATAACTTTATATAACTCATCTTACTAAATTCCTTAATTGGCCAAAATTAATACGTTGTATTAATAATAATAATAATAATAATAATACTAATAATAATAATAAAAACAATAATATAATATATTTATTTACTACCAGTACATGTACAAGGTATACAGACCATAGCTGACATCAATGACATACTACTATATAGAAAGCCGCTTGTTATGCTGAGCATTTCCAGCAAATTTGGTCAGTTTTGTCCCAGGATGCGACCCACACCAGTCGACTAACACCCAGGTACCCATTTTACTGATGGGTGAACATAGACAACTGGTGTAAGGAAACACGTCCAATGTTTCCACCCCTTCGCTGGGAATCGTACCCGGACCCTCGCCGTGTGAAGCGAGAGCTTTTGCAACCAGGCCATTGGGCACCGTGGGAAAAAATCCCATATTATGATACGAGTTAAGTCCTAATTTTATTAGGACTTAACAGTAATTCAAGTTTCAGAAGGCTAGAATCTCCTCATTTTTCTTCTAGTGTCTGTGTCCTACTTAATCACGCAGTCTATTTTCGTAAATCAAATTATAGTGAACTCTAAAGTTTTTAAATACTGGATTCTGAACAGAGGAATACCTCCGCTCCCTCCTTGGTGTTCCATCGCCTGTGTGGGTTAAGGTATATTATAAAGGGTCTGCAGGACATCGTCGAGCAGACACCAACACCAATCTTAGCACAGTGTAACCTAAATTACTTCCACGCAGGACTATCGGTACTTTATATTTAAGTCATCTACAAAGTACTGATCGGTCTACAGTGCTTTCTCAGCTGGACTTGTTGAGACACTTGTTTTAGGGTGTTAGACACTTGTTATTACAAGTAACCTCAAGTGTATTGTTTGGTACCAAAGTGCTAGAAGGTAACAGCTGGAAGATGACGGCTGGAAGGGGACTGCTGGAAGATGACGGCTGGAAGGGGATGGCTGGAAGGGAACGGCTGGGAAAGGATCTGCTGGATGGGAACGGCTGGAGGGGGACAGCTGGAAGGGAATGGCTGGAAGGGGACAGCTGGAAGGGGACAGCTGGAAAGGGACAGCTGGAAGGGAACAGTTGGAAGGAAATAGCTGGAAGGGGACAGCTGGAAGGAAACGACTGGAAGGGGACTGCAGAAAGGGGACAGCTGGAAGGGGACAGCTGGAAGGGGAGGGCTGAGGTAAGAGAAGCCTCGATTTTCTTTCCCTTTATCCCGTGATTTTAATTCTTGTTTTCTTGTTGATGTTTGAGGTTACGTGGAGCCTGGAATCCCAACTCCATCTCTCCCACCATTCTCCACTGAGATCAATAACCAGACCATAACATTTACGGAAATCATGAGTGACATTGGCATTGGTGTAGCAATGGTGCCATTCATTGCCATTCTTGACCTTATTGCCATTGTCAGTGTATTTGCTAAAGGAAGAACCTTTGATGCTACACAGGAGATCATCACTTTAGGCGTCGCCACTATAATTGGATCCTTTTTTGGGTAAGTTTTTGAATTACATTTCTAGGAATAAAATAGTTTTAACTGACGAAGGTCTCTTGACCCAGGGAAGTTGGAGCTATCATCTCCCTGGATCAAGCTTGATTACTGCCAGGAGCTGTATGACCTTTCCAGGTTTACCTCTTCCCCTTCAGTATAATAATAAAGGTAGATGAAAAATTTACATCTATTTAGAAAGATGGAAATAAGTGTGTAATGTGTTTCAATGAATTATACTGACCAAGCTGTGTATGTGTGGGTCGAGCTCTGGTTCTTGGCTCCACCTGTTAACTTTCAATCATCTGGTGACTCAGAATCGTAACCCACTGAGTTGTTGAATTAGTCATTGTTTCCATGAATAGAATCTATTTTTAACTCGTATTCACCTCCATCATTACACTTGTAGTAGCAAACAAGTACAAGAGATATATTGTTCTTGTAGCTAAAGTATTTATACTGAAAGACAGATAACCTTTAAAAACGTAGATCTACGTTTGGACAGTTTAAGGGTTAAATCAGAGGTAAAGATCTCCCCCTACAGTACCTGGGGCTGGCATAACCTAATGTTTTGGAAGTGACCCCATGTTAGCTTGTAAGATTCTGACATTAACACACACTACAAGCTTATACTATTTATGGAAGGCGACATTTCTTGAGCCTATAACAAAGTTTTGCGAGGGTAAATGAAAATATTACACAAAATATATCCTCTATTAACATTTAGATATAATTAGAGCTAAACATTTCACAAACCAAACAATTATTGAATATCAGAAAGTGCCAGTATCAAAAACTATTATATAATTAGATTTCTTATAATCATGTTATAAAAAACTTTAGACTATATATGGTTTTAATAAATATGGAACTAATATATATGGATAACACCAACAGATCGATACCTATAACAGGAGGTTTGTCACGATCAGCTGTTAACCAGACTAGTGGAGTCAGGACTCCTGCTGGAGGTCTGATCACAGGAGTCATGGTCCTCCTCTCCCTCGCGTTCTTAACACCTTGTTTCACGTGAGTTAACATCAAAGATATTTAGGTAAATGGTTATTATTGAGGTATATCAAAGAGGTTTATCCTGTGGTCAACAGTCAATGTTATAAATTGTAACTTTCTCTGGACTCCTTAAGGAACGTACAGCTGAAGGTAAATCTTTCCTTCTTAATCTAGAAGTAATATCTAGATTAAGAAGTAAAGAATATTTTCAGTAGTCAATTAATGCAGCTTATAACGACGGTGATAAATGATTGATAAATTAACTGCCGGTACTTTCTGTGTATCTGTATAAAAGAAGATTTATGAATGTAGACGTAAATTAATTACCGTTCCGATATTACATCTAGAATTATAAAACCATAATAGACGTTTTAAAAGGCAACCAAATATATTGTAAGGGAAGTGTCTTTTTGACACGTCCACAATGGTCACACATCAACAGTGTCTCCTCACGTGGTCACACATCAACAGTATCTCCTCACGTGGTCACACATCAACAGTGTCTCCTCACGTGGTCATACATCAACAGTATCTCCTCACGTGGTCACACATCAACAGTGTCTCCTCACGTGGTCACACATCAACAGTGTCTCCTCACGTGGTCACACATCAACAGTGTCTCCTCACGTGGTCATACATCAACAGTATCTCTTCACGTGGTCACACATCAACAGTGTCTCCTCACGTGGTCACACATCAACAGTATCTCCTCACGTGGTCACACATCAACAGTATATCCTCACGTGGTCACACATCAACAGTATCTCCTCACTTGGTCACACATCAACAGTATATCCTCACGTGGTCACACATCAACAGTATCTCCTCACTTGGTCACACATCAACAGTATATCCTCACGTGGTCACACATCAACAGTATCTCCTCACTTGGTCACACATCAACAGTATATCCTCACGTGGTCACACATCAATAGTATTTCCTCACTTGGTCACACATCAACAGTATCTCCTCACTTGGTCACACATCAACAGTATATCCTCACGTGGTCACGCATCAACAGTATCTCCTCACTTGGTCACACATCAACAGTATCTCCTCACTTGGTCACACATCAACAGTATCTCCTCACTTGGTCACACATCAACAGTATCTCCTCACGTGGTCACACATCAACAGTATATCCTCACGTGGTCACACATCAACAGTATCTCCTCACTTGGTCACACATCAACAGTATCTCCTCACGTGGTCACACATCAACAGTATATCCTCACGTGGTCATACATCAACAGTATATCCTTACGTGGTCACACATCAACAGTATATCCTCACGTGGTCACACATCAACAGTATATCCTTACGTGGTCACACGTAGTATGTCCTGCTTGCCATGGCCTAGTATGTTCTGCTTGCCATGGTTTAGTATGTCCTGCTTGGCATGGCCTAGTATGTCCTACTTGCCATGGCCTAGTATGTCCTGCTTGCCATGGTCTAGTATGTCCTGCTTGCCATGGCCTAGTATGTCCTACTTGCCATGGCCTAGTATGTCCTGCTTGCCATGGCCTAGTATGTCCTGCTTGCCATGGCCTAGTATGTCCTGCTTGCCATGGCCTAGTATGTCCTGCTTGCCATGGCCTAGTATGTTACTCTCCACTTTATGTTCCAAATTATCGAGTAGTGGTTAGCCCATCTCAATGTGTGTAAACAAGGACATGGATTTTTGATAGTTCCTTGGCCATGTTGGTGTCCAGAGAAATGAATGAGCAGATAGGAATGGTTGGGGGAAATAGGGGTCCTACTGACAAAAAACAAGTAAAGCAAGTATCGGTGGCACGTATTGAGGTTGACTCGCCTCCTTCAACACCATTTGTCATTCTGAGACGATCTCAGTCAACTGAAGATCACGAGCACATCACCCATACAGATTCCTGTTTCCAGGTGCTCAGGTGGGCTGGTACTTGTACTGTGAGACATATTTTTACTGTTCACTCACAGTTAAGACCTTTTTTTTTGTCGTCGATTTTATAATTTCTGTGATGCCTGTGGTAGGGATCTCAATTTTTTTTTTACAATTATATTTGAACATTAGCAATTTAATGTTATTTTTTTAATTTTAACTGATGTTAGTTATTTTCACTGTTGAGATGGTATTTATCTGTGTTGTGTTTTATTCAGGTAAGTAATTTTTATAACTTTAATTATTTTTCTTATATGTGTTGTATATTTTTATTGCCAAAAGCGCTGAAAGATTTACATGATCAAAGTCCTCCTAAGGTTTCAAACCTACCTACTCATCCACGTACCATAATTCTTTCTCCTCAGTTATATCCCCAAATCCACACTGGCAGCAGTAATCATATGCGCTGTGATTCATCTAATTGATTACGAGATCTTGGCTCCTCTCTGGAGGAGAAAGAAGAGCGACCTGATACCTCTTATAGTCACCTTCTTGGCCTGCCTCTTGTGGGGACTCGAGTGGGGGATTCTGTTGGGCATCGGTGTCAACCTCTCAATGCTTCTGTATTCCGTTGCTACACCCACTGTCAACATGACAGTCGCCACATCCAGTGTAAGTTTCGTTCTTCTGACTCGTCATTCTTCAGGATTTTGGAAGATAGTTCACTGGATGGTAGAAAGAGTCATCTGCCAGAAAGTAACTATTTAATGTCGATTTTTTTGAGGTGTAGGAAAGCGAGTTACCCTAATAATATTGTCTCAAAATTCTAATGATATCGGGTTTTTTATTTCTGTATTTTTTTTTTTGAAAGATGCATTACTTATATTAAATTTTGAAGCGTTTGGTTAAAATGTTAATAATTCAAAACGGAAAAAACAGAATATAAAAAATTACTAATGTATTTTACTTCATTATTTAATGACACTGTTCAGTTACGTTTTTTTTTTTTTTTTTTTTAATGGCTTAATACTTTTGCACAAATTACTCAGTAGCTTAACACGTTTATAAATCTGTAATGACCAAAAAGCACTCTATATAAACGAGTAATTATACACCATAATACCTGAATCATAGTCATGTTAAACTGAAATAAGTGTTTTTCTTGAGTCTTTTATTCAGCAGTCAAAAACAATCTTTTCTTTCACTCCTACTTCCTCATGTTTACCTCAGAAGCATTGTAGATGACATGTTCTGGCTATTGTATTTCTCATGTCCTCTGGTGTTCCAGCATCTCTCACATCTCACTCATCTTTCTCTCTCAGAATGACAGTAGAGGATATGTTCTGGTAACTCCTTGCTACGGTCTCAGTTACCCCAGCACTTCACACATCCGTGGTTCCGTCAGGAAGGCTGGGCTCCGGCAGGCTGCTGGCTCTCTTCCTGTTGTTATTGACTGTTCCTGCATTGATACTGTTGACTACACATCAGCTAAGGTATATCTAACATCTTGAGTCTCATTTAAAATTAAATATATCATATATATTAATTTTATTGTCATACTGTAAAGAGTAAGTTAAATTTTATGTACACTTATATTTATTAAAGATTATGCAGGTCACTGTCAAATTACAGAGGATTACAATGTATTGAATAACACTGTTGAAGTTATCAATGCTTGAACATGATACATATTCCAGTAATCGAGAAAAAAATTCATTCATACTGATAAGCATTGGAGAGGCATCTAGTGTCTTCGTTTTAATTTCTGATTCTTTGAATTTCTGTTAGTTAACTTATATTTAATAAGCAGTTTTGTTTCATTGACAAAGGACAAAGAAGGCAAAATATTTTTATAACATTTTGTACTGGCATTTTGATAATTAGGGCATAAAGGGAATGATAGAGGAGTTCCAGCTGCGTGGGCAGAGTCTTGTGTTCTTGGGCATGAAGCCAGACATCATCCAGATGGTTCAAGCTCTTCACAAAGACATCAGGATTTGCTCCAGCTTTGATGTTTTACCTGAGGCTCTGGCAGGTATGTGATGATGTTTTGCCTGAGGCTCTGGCAGGTATGTGATGATGTTTTGCCTGAGGCTCTGGCAGGTATGTGATGATGTTTTACTTGAGGCTCTGGCAGGTATGTGATGATGTTTTGCCTGAGGCTCTGGCAGGTATGTGATGATGTTTTACCTGAGGCTCTGGCAGGTATGTGATGATGTTTTATCTGAGGCTCTGGCAGGTATGTGATGATGTTTTGCCTGAGGCTCTGGCAGGTATGTGATGATGTTTTGCCTGAGGCTCTGGCAGGTATGTGATGATGTTTTACCTGAGGCTCTGGCAGGTATGTGATGATGTTTTGCCTGAGGCTCTGGCAGGTATGTGATGATGTTTTACCTGAGGCTCTGGCAGGTATGTGATGATGTTTTACTTGAGGCTCTGTCAGGTATGTGATGATGTTTTACCTGAGGCTCTGGCAGGTATGTGATGATGTTTTACCTGAGGCTCTGGCAGGTATGTGATGATGTTTTGCCTGAGGCTCTGGCAGGTATGTAATGATGTTTTTCCTGAGGCTCTGGCAGGTATGTGAAGATGTTTTGCCTGAGGCTCTGGCAGGTATGTGATGATGTTTTACCTGAGGCTCTGGCAGGTATGTGATGATGTTTTACCTGAGCCTCTGGCAGGTATGTGATGATGTTTTACCTGAGGCTCTGGCAGGCATGTAATGATGTTTTGCCTGAGGCTCTGGCAGGTATGTGATGATGTTTTGCCTGAGGCTCTGGCAGGTATGTGATGATGTTTTGCCTGAGGCTCTGGCAGGTATGTGATGATGTTTTACCTGAGGCTCTGGCAGGTATGTGATGATGTTTTACCTGAGGCTCTGGCAGGTATGTGATGATGTTTTACCTGAGGCTCTGGCAGGTATGTGATGATGTTTTGCCTGAGGCTCTGGCAGGTATGTGATGATGTTTTATCTGAGGCTCTGGCAGGTATGTGATGATGTTTTGCCTGAGGCTCTGGCAGGTATGTGATGATATTTTGCCTGAGGCTCTGGCAGGTATGTGATGATGTTTTATCTGAGGCTCTGGCAGGTATGTGATGATGTTTTGCCTGAGGCTCTGGCAGGTATGTGATAATGTTTTTTCCTGAGGCTCTGGCAGGTATGGAATCATCGGTGAAGCTCATACTAGAGTGGAGATTGCACCATTGTAATGTACCGTATTTTGCATCAGGACTCATTAAGTCACTAAAATGAGAAAAATACTTAATTGCACATCCCAAATAGCTAAATAGTCTCTCCAACATTAATATAAATTATGATAAAACGCTCAAAGCATGGAAGAGAGGGAGGTAGAAGTTAACATTAACAAAAGCTTTTACCTGAAGATCATCATGGAATACTGAAACCCTCCAGTGAGACAATGGTCAATATTAAGTTTCCCATAGATACACAAATGGTAAAACACTAAGGAAGTCTTTCATAATACAAGGACTAAGCAGTGGTGGTTCGCATCTTAAATACTTGGAAAAAGAATAGTTATATGAATAGTACCAACACGTAGATGAGTAAGACACATGAGCAACACCTGGGTACTTTTTATTGATAAAAACATTGCAGATCCACTAATGTTGCATATGTGTCTTAATCAGGATACGCTGAAGTATAAGGTCAGGGGTGTGAGGGAGAGGTGAAACAGTGGTCACACTATGTGCCAACATGAAGGATGTGGGTAACAGGGAGGGGTCAGGTTTAGGGTAATCGTCAACACTATATGTGATGGGTCTTGCCAGCACCTGTCGACTCATGCTATTGTTCAACCCTGAATAACCCAAGTAGTGCAGCTTATTTCCGTTTGGGTCCTTTCACTCCTGATGTACGATGCTAGCCACAACAGCCTGATTAATTCTAACTGCCTATTGACTGCTAGGTGAACAGGTACAGCAGGTGTAGGTTTCCCATACGTCTGGCGTCACCTGGGAATCGAACCTGGGTTCATTTTATTAAAATGTTCGCTCCACACAACAACAAGAACTATAAAAATATGAGTTTTGATGACAGGACAAAACACTAAAAATGCCCATTTTGGTTAATACAGGTAGATAGTAAAACAAATTCTTCACGCAGTGGCAGAACAATGGAATGGCCAGATCCAAGAAGACGGAGTTAGTGTTACTAGCAAAAGAAATTAAAAATAAATATGTACGTTGAAAATTAATCCATGAGCTTAGCTATTAGTTTAGCTTCAAGTTGTTTATTACATGTAAATAAATACGCACATACGCATATATGAACTAGGAAGCAGCATCAAGGAATTTCATTAAGATAAGATACAAAACTAGATTAAGAAAGAGCGATCAATAAAGCGTTAGTTTTAATGCGTAGCAAATATAGCTCTTTTGGGAACAATATACATATGTTCCTATTATAAGGAATACACTAAACACTGTGGAGAATGAATAAGCTTTCTGTTTGTATATATGTTATTCTTCATTATCAAATAATACTATTTTTATTTCATTTCAGTGTACAGAGCTCAGTTTTGTATTCAAAGAAGTGCTTCTGCATTAATATTCCTTAAAAATACCTCTGAGCTGCTGTTCCATATTGTTTGGCAACCATCAGAATTTGTTAATAATTAATGAGCACTTGTTTCAGGTGTTGAGGCCGAGACTGGGATGGAAACCGTGGAATGCGCAAGCCGCCGTGAAGGAGAGAATATACTTATTCCTGCCATGACGTCCACACCTTCACCTGACACCAGTGATGCAGCCAACCCGCTGCTAACCCATAAAGCTTTCCACGACCAGAAGTAGCACAGCTTTACTACTGTTTTGGACGGAAATATTAACTCTTTTCAAGTCAGAGAAAACGTTGAAACAGACCAACTAGTGTGTCTTAAATCTCTCAACGCAAGAAGTCAATGGGCATGTATGTTCCTTGTATCTTCAGGAGCATGTGTTGGGGTCCCAAGTCCAGCTCAAAGAGGGACATTTAGTTTAAAGACATTATACCAGAGAAGGTGATCCCAGCTCAGAGTACTTGAGACTGCTGAGAGACCAAGTCTAGAATTTCATCGGCGCACTATGCACTAATGACTAGTTAGGTACGAGAGAAATAAAAACATTTAGATATATTCATCCCACTGCGCTACTAATTTATTCAAGCTCAATTCCAAAATTGATCAAGATATCATCAAGTGGGACGTGTTTCAGCAGCATCAGCCATAGTCAAATTGAAAATAAAAACCGTTTTATCAAAGACTCCAGTGAAGTACTAACAATTAATCCTGTGTCCTCATAACAGCATATTGTTTGTTCTCATAATGTTATGGTAAAGCAGAATATATCTTGTGGTGTAAAGATAAAGACTGTCTGGTACATACTGTACTTGCAACATAGTTTAAGGCTTCCTGGCACTCCACATAAGAGCAGACAAGCCAGCAGACCTGTGGCGTAAAAGTCAGTGAAGGTTATATGTCAACTTTTGCAACCATCGTTGACAGTCTGGTTCACGCTGCTTGCATGACGACCTCGTCATGCAAGCAGATAGACTTAATTAAAGAGTTCACTTCCAATAGACTGTGGAACTCTCCAAAGTCTGATAAGAGTTATTTTTATACAATATAAAGGCAACTTTATGCCATGCAAATGCAGTACAAAAAAGAGAGATGGGTGGATCGCTCGTCTTTCATGTGTTCTAGGAACTCTAATAAGCTAGAGCTTATTATAGATTGATAATAATCTATTGTGCAGACAAGCTGTATTCAACTAAGGTCCAGAATTCTCAGCAGACAAAATAATAACAAAGATTAGCATCAGTCAATTAATGCTAAAAACATGTGAAGTAATAACAGTATAACTTCAATTAAAAGAAAAACAATCAAAATGTGAGAGGAGGGGGCAGGGGAATGAACAAAATTCAAAATAATGGCATTTTTTTGGATTTCTGAAGCGGGAGTCAAATTGGTTATCTGATATTTTCGTTGTTTTTCTTTTATTTCTTCTACCTTCAACTTTTCCTTTTCATTTCGTTCATAACTCGAAAATACTTCCCCAATCGGCTTTAAAAATATTTTCAATACAGGTGTAGGATATCTAGAAACAGATTCTATGAACATCTGGCATGTGCTGATGCCCCTATGATCAGAATTATTGATCTCATTCTCAGTATCCTGGAATGACTCCAATAACTTCAGTCTAACTTCAGACGTTCAAAAATAATGGCTCTTAATTCAACAATGGCGGGGAGTAAAAATTCAGATGTTCAGGAGTGGCTTTGCCCCTTGTACTTGTAAAATAGGCTGACAATTTTAAGTTAAATCTCGCTAAATATATTTCAGTTACACTTTTGAGAACGGCTAGAATAGTACCCATTAAGTTTTGCTTTGCTGATGTGGAAAAACAGTTTTAAGAAATGGACTCGTTAGAATCCGAATCGTAAATGGAAAATGACTCATTTGATTAGATTGAAATTTTCGCCAGTGCTGTGGTGTCCAAAACATAAGGCTTTATTGGCTGGCGTAAGTCTCAATTTGCCAGTTTTATTGAATAAATATTGATATTCTTTTATATTCAGTAATTAGAATATGTTTCTTCTGATCGGCTTCAAAATAATAATGAAGGTGTATTCTGTACTCCATGGGAAAGTGAAGAGGAATTCTTCCTCCGTAAGCCATGTGTGTCGTAAGAGGCGACTAAAATGCCGGGAGCAAGGGGCTAGTAACCCCTTCTCCTGTATAAATTACTAAATGTAAAAAGAAGAAAGCTTTTTTTTCTTCCTTTTTCGGGTCATCCTACCTCGGTGGGAGACTGCCCCCCAAAAAATTTATTCTGTATAAGGGATGATGCCCCATAAGTTTCGTCTTAGTAGACATTTTTGTCTGAAATTCTTAAAAACCTGGAATCTTTGAAATCAGATCAATTACTGGAAAATGTATTTTCTGACTGGCTTTCAAACTTTCATTGTTAATAGATTTATTAGAATGAAGCTTGGCGCTCATTTTGAGCTGTGTAAATTTCAATTTGCCCATTTCATTTGTTCAAATGAAATGGAGTCGAGAAAACACACTATAACACCATAATAAATATACTCCCATAACCTGAAATCAGGATGAAGAAATACAAAAAAAATGGAATGGAAGAAAAGACACTTTGGGGAAGAGAAAGTAAAAGGATTCACTTTCTCTTCCCCAAAGTGTCACTTTCTCTAGTAGTAGATTCGATAGGAAATAAAGTTCCAGCAGAAGAAAGTGGACTAGAGCAGAAAAAAACGAAATAGGAGCCATACAGGACATGTAAGGTATACCAGGCAAAACTAAAATAGCTTAATGTTATTTATTTCTGATAGGTTTAATGACAACATTTAAACTTAATACGAGAAGTGCAAATTCAGTATTGACTCACATCCCAAGTTAAGAATCACCACATTCTTTTAATGTATTTTCTAAATTATTCTTGTCACTTACCACATACTCTTGCATAATCACAAACTATACACATGATTTTACGGGGACTTACTTTTTAGTTTTATGTAAATACTAAAGACACTTCCCT
This sequence comes from Cherax destructor, assembly GCA_009830355.1. Lineage (NCBI taxonomy): Eukaryota > Metazoa > Arthropoda > Malacostraca > Decapoda > Parastacidae > Cherax > Cherax destructor. Next base: position 19,746 of record WNWK01005532.1, on the reverse strand, counting down.
GTTCATAGAGCGGGTATATATCATCCATATCTTTGTTTATTGCAGGAAATTTGACCAGGGTGGTTTAGGGTGGCCTCACTCTGATGTCACACTTAATACAGTTGGGTTAGTCATATCTACCTTTTTATCCGACCACCTGGTCACTGCTGTTCTCTTCTTAAGCGGCATCAATACATGTTCTGGCTAGAATAAAGCCCTAAAGGCCAGAGTGCACGGGGGCTGCCGTGGTCTATCCATACTTGGTCTCCGTTTTTCTCCCAAAAAATAATTGAACTAACAAATGCCGTTCCTATTACAGTATGTCATTTGTAAATATTAATAATTCATATTGAGTAATGATACTTATTGATACTAGTGTAAATTATTATGGTAAACTAAAACACTAGAACATTAATCTGACACAAAAGAATTCATTTAATTTTGGGCTTAACAAGATACCCAGTGAAAACATATTGGAATCTTCTGACCAACCGCACATCAACAAGTGTGAATCTTCGTTTCTTAAATCTTTTCAGTTAATTAACTCCTTGTACAATAATATTAATATTAATAATTATTGACGGATGTTACACTGTTTATAATCATTATATCTGAGCCTGACCAAGAGGTAAAGGCTGAAAATATTTAACAATACCAACACATGAATTATAATATTAATAATTAATAATAAGAATAAGAATAAGAATTTCTGGATCTTTTCACGAAGATAATTTATACACCACATGTGTGAAAAATTATGTTAATGAATTTTTACAAGAATAATCTTGAATTAACCTTTCACCTACATAACTTGGGAGAAGATCTTAAACAATTATTAACTTACTGATATTGATTTACCTTGGAGACATGTGGGACTTTAGAGACACTGGGTCGCAACAGTGACTCTTCTCCACTGTCTCAGCTGCCCAACTCACTTGAAAGACACTGGGTCGCAACAGTGACTCTTCTCCACTGTCTTAGCTCCCCAACTCACTTGAGAGACGCTGGGTCGCAACAGTGACTCTTCTCCACTGTCTTAGCTCCCCAACTCACTTGAGAGACGCTGGGTCGCAACAGTGACTCTTCTCCACTGTCTTAGCTCCCCAACTCACTTGAGAGACGCTGGGTCGCAACAGTGACTCTTCTCCACTGTCTTAGCTCCCCAACTCACTTGAGAGACGCTGGGTCGCAACAGTGACTCTTCTCCACTGTCTTAGCTCCCCAACTCACTTGAGAGACACTGGGTCACAACAGTGACTCTTCTAGACTGTCTCAGCGTTTCGGTTCTCATCCTTATCAGCCTCATTCTGATGGTCGCACTATATATCCTGACCCCTCCAGATGTACTTACCCTTTACTCACTTTGTAGTGAGGAAATTATACCGACACTATTCCTATCAGCCCCGATGACCCACGACTCAAATTCACAAAGTCCCGATCCACATCTCACGTTATGCCATATTTTGATACAACTAAAACGATTATCTTGCACACAAATTTATTTCAATTTACTGACATTTCTAAGTGTATAATACATTTCAATTATCTGCATATTAGTTTTTTCTAAATTACACTGATTACATTTTACTTAATTAGCTGATTACAATAAATAAGAAAATTGTAGGGAAGATAGATTCTTATGTGGATTAACACCTTTCAAAAGTCACATTAAAGATACACACCAACACTATATATACACTATTATTACGCACCCAGGTAATAATGGCCTGTAAACCTGGTCGTAATGGGAACTTGGAACGAAAATAAACAGCAGTAATCTTTGAATTGTATTTTCCTTCACCCATTATAAGTAGAGATATGTACACCTATGTACACTATGTACAAGAAATTGAAAAAAAATCAGTGTACAACAAGGTAACCAAAGGCAAAACAACAGCCTAGTAAGAGAGAGCACCTTGTGCAACCAGCAGCTGTATGAATCTGGCAATAGTGGAACGTGAGTGACACCACATCACCTCCGCCATTGTCAGACCCACCTTATGAGTGGTCAATGAACCAGGGTACTGATTTAATGATGGGGCCCCGTAAATCGTTAAACCCTTAACACCCGGTTCGCTGGTTGGGAGGCAGCCTATATGGGAGTGTGTACATGCGCCGAATAAATGTAATGTACTCTTTACATGCCACAACTATTATCCCCATCAATTATTACACACAAATCACAAGAAAATTATCAAAATTTTTCACATGTGACCATTTAATTAGGGGATTGGGTAGCATTATCACGTTGTTTCCCATGTAATAACTAGTGAATGCCACTTTTGATTGGCTTTAAACCCTCAATGTTGATATATGTTCATTGGGAATATTTTCGTAGTGATTTTGGGCTGTGTTTGATCAAATTTGTCAAGAAAAAGTAATTTTAGCAAATTAGATTGTCTTACAAAATCAAAATCAATTTGTATTGTAGAAAATTTCAAGTAGAATGTAAATGAAAAAAAAAACCGGAAAAATGAAAGTTTGCTTTAGTAGAGCATTTTTACATTTAAGGACAAACTTTCCAATTTTCAGAACTTTCCCAGAAACATGTTTTCTTTTCTTTCTCCAAAATTATCGTCTATAACTCAAAAATGTCTTATTCAATGAATATTAAATTTTCAATGCTGGTGTAATGCATCTTAAGCAAGACTCGGTCTGGAGTTTTGAGACTCTCTGACCGCGGGTTCTAACCCCACCAGTGGTATGATTTCTTAAGCAAGATGTACAGGAGTATTTGCCTGGATGACCTGTACACAATGTTCCATATGACATTCCAAGATTTTGTTACCGTGTGATAGGTTTCAAGTTTCAAGACTGGTGGTATCTACTTAGAAGAAGGTTGGTATTGTTAATGGAATGCTTGGGAGCAATTTTGGCACTTTAAATGGTATATTATTATTTTACATTATTTTGGCTTCATGATGATGAGGACTCTTGATCAAAGAAATAGATTTATCCTCCCCTTCCTTAGATCGAATCTGAATGCCTCCTATTCCTCAGGATCTGTATGACCCTATTGGTTAAACGCTTTACCCGATTAAAATTAAACTGAACACAATCAACGTTTATTTGTTGATTTATCTTATGAATTGGATGGAAAACTGCTAGGCTTTAGGCTGTGTAGGTAAACATTTTGTTGGTTTATATGCAGTAACTGGACAATGTCTCTTCTGCTCGGCTTCAAACTTTCAGTACTGTTGCATTTTTCCTCAAGATAACCTTTGCCTCGCTTTTAGGTTGTTTAAACTTTAATGTGCCAATTTTATTAATTGAATTAGTTTCTGAGAAATAACTGGAGAATGTTTCATCTGAGGTTAAATAAATACAATGTTTGTTTATTATTACCAAATTACTTACACGCTTACTTAAACCTCACACGCTGGTAAATATTACTTACACAAAAGTTTAGATTTATTTTAGCTTGCATTCGTCCCAGTTTGCTTTTTTTTTGGGAAGAAACAGATCAACTTGTCGGTTATATGAACCATTTATCTACAAGGATATCGGTCCCTCTGAGATAGCAAAAATTTCTCTTAGTGAAATGTTTAAATTAGTTTAGGGTTGTGTATCTCCTAATTTCCCATTATTATTGAAACAAATTGTTAACTTGTGAATATTCAGTTTCACGTCAGATCTAATGCACTTAGGTGTATGTTTAGCTGCATTAGAAATTTATGCCACACTGCACTAAACGCTCCGTGTGCAGTGATGTACAGAGAGACTGGAGTTAGGGAATACAGGGATGCTTTATACAGGGATGCTTTTCTTGGATCACTCAGCACTGTCATACTTAAAGATCAGTTTAAGCTCATTTTGGTATCCCCGATGGGAAATCTTTACGTAGTTGCCAGAATATTTTTATTCCTCTTCTAACTTTTCATGTTTCTTTCGCTCACAACTAGAAAAAAAGAAAAAAGCTATAAGGTGTTGGAAGCAGTGAGATAAATAAATCCAATGTTGCTATTTTGTTTTATGTTCAATCGTTTATTGATGTGGTGTCTATAGTTCTGTGTTGTTGTTATCCTGGATCTCAAGAGGAGCACACGGTTATAGTTACTCTGACTTTCATTACCTCTACAACCATAACAGTAGCGACAGGGATGGGATTTCAGAGCCGTGGGGATTTTAATAGCCAAGGACGTGGTAGTAGAACGGAGATTATTGCAAAGGAGCTACTGCAGTTGCTGTAGCATCGTGTATGCAACATGCCGGCCTCGCAAGGAAGGTTGGGGCATTTTGATGCATTAAAAATCTCTTTGGAGCTTTGGCTAAGTTTATTGGAAGCAATTTTTTCTCATTTGGGAATTACAGAGAAAGATACAAGGAGGAACTTCATGCTAGTTTCCCTTGGATCAGAAACTTACAGTATTATGGGTAATGTGTGCGTGCCAGATTTACCACACACAGAGTTATGATGACCTATTAGCGGCACGGAAGAGTTACTATGCCGTGAAACCAGCCTATCACAGCAGTTTGTTGGTATTTCAACAAAGAAAGAAACGACATGATGAGTCCTTGCATGAACTGTACGCTGATTTAAAGGTCTTGGCAGCGTCGTGTAAATTTGGAAATCAATTTGACCCCGGAGTTAGGAATCAATTATTCATGGTTGGGGGTGAATGAAATTTATTTCCCTAACTTAGTTGCAGAAAAGTAGATTACCTATTGAAGATCATAGTTTAGAGTCAGGTACACCTATGGAATGTGTAACATTGGTGTAGTCTCTGGATTTCCAGAGACTCCAAAGAACAAAATGGGAAAGATGCTGTGTTATCCTAAGTCATAAATAATTTTAAATATGGGTTGTGTAGAGAAGTGTAACTTTATCTGAATATACTTCCGTCAAATCAAATCTGAATATACATGAATATATATGCATAGGAAAAGAGTGGTAGTGCCTGTAGAATTAAGATATAAGATAGTAGTGGATTAACATGTTAGTCATAATGGTATCAGTACCATGAAAGCTGAAGCACGGAGGTGGGTCTGATGGCCAAACATTGACCAAGATATTGTGGAATTGACCAACAATTGTCTGATTTGTTTAAAGAATTTCCAGCAATTTTAGCTACCGTACTATCTTGGTCAAACATGGGGGAACTATGGTCTAGGGTGCATATAGACTACGCAGGCCTAGTGGAGGACAAATGTTTTTTAAGTAATCGTGATGAGGCTGTGTATGCCAGAAATTTTTGGGAGTGGTGACCCTTGGGTAGAAGGAAAGATTATTGAGGTATTAAGGGTTAGGAATTATAGAGTGAAAATTAAGGGATTTTGGTAATTTATGGAAAAGGCATACAGATCAACTCATTCCAAGGTTTAGGAGTGATGGTGAGCAAACAATGATCCCAACATTATCAGAAGCTGTAAGGAGTGTATTGGTTATTCCTGGACAGTAAAGAAACAAGGTACCTTCATGGTCAGAGGAACCGCCCACAATAAATAATGGTGGTAATAAACTCAAGGATCAGGTCAGTATGCAGGAAGACCCTCCTGGGAGGTTTGATAATGACAGAAGCAGTGTGAGAGGAGAGGTCGCACCTCATAACAACACCAAGTTTCCATATCTCAAGTATACCAGAAAAGTGGTGAAACCTCCAGATAGGTTGGATATATAAGTTAGTTGTGATGATGAGCTAATCTTTGTATTTGAACGATGGTCGTGATGTCTGCCACCATGACTGATGTCTGTTGCCTACATTGTGACTTCCCTGGGGCCCAGTGTCGCCCGCAAGCGTTATACGCCCGCAGGGGTTATGCACCTACAGGCGTTATGCGCTCATGCACAGAATGGTGTGTGAACTCACAGAGGTCAGTGTTGCTGAACTTTCAGCAGATCTTTCTCAAGCGTCACATTCCAATGTGTTGAGGCTAGGTAATGGAATTATACTTTTATACGTAACATGTTACTGACACAACCTCACCAGAGCTTCAGTCTCCAACACAACCTCACCAGGGCTTCAGTCTCCAACACAACCTCACCAGAGGGGAGCTTAAAGAGATTGAGGGCATCATTGCAATAACCGGACATGACTGAGCTGACACATTTTCAGAAACTTGGGGGTATTTGAGGGAAAAGAAATGCCTAGTCATATTGACATTCAAAACGGAAATGGTACAAAACAAGATCCTGCAGCTTAAACCACTGTTAAAGGACTCCCCAAAATAACAGCGAGTGTACCTGAATCATGACAGGACACAAAAACAACTGAAAGGGGGAATAAGACGTCAGAGGAAGAATGAGAGAGTAGGCAGGCATCGACAGACTGGCAAGTGCAGCTTCAGGGTGCACAACAAGACTGCCCACAGAACCACCCCTAGAATCCCCTCAACCTCTACCATCCAATACTAATCAAAGACAATAACCACAGACAAGCAGCACACCAACCCACAGTGTTCCCCTCCCCAGCACTAATACCACCATCACATCAGCCTCCCATAACATCCAGCCCTGGCTTCCTCAGCCTCAGCCTGCACCAACCCCTCGTACCTCCCAGAATACAGTACTAGAAGGGAAGGTATGATACATTAATACAGATGGAATAACAAATAAGGACGAGGAATGGCAAAAACTAATCTTTGAAGCATCCCGGACATTATAGCACTCACAGAGACATGGTTCATGGGAGTGATAACAGACACGATCTTCCCCACTGGATATCAGATCATGAGGAAAGACAGGGGAAAACCAGAGGGGAAGGAGTTGCACTGCTCATCAAAAACCAATGGCGTTTTGAGGAGATGGGAGAATTGGGCAGGGAAGAAGCAGATGACTACATAGTAGGAACACTGCAGACTGGGGCTTCGAAAGTGATGATAGCAGTGATGTACAATCTGCCAATGAACATCATGAGACCAAGAACATAGCGAGAGCAACAGAGCAATGATGGGCACACTAGCCGAGGTGGTCAGAAGGGACCACAGGAGCAGGTCAAAGTTACTTTCATGGGGAATTTTAACCCCAAGAAGATTGGCTGGAAAAACATGGAGCCATATGGGGAACCAGAAACCTAAAGAGCTAAGATGCTGGAGGCAGCGATAGAAAACTTCCTGAACCAATATATTAAGGGACACAACCAGAGAAAGAGAGAGAGAGAGAGAGTGGAGATGATGAACCGGCAAGACTGGATCTTGTATTCACCTTCAACAGTTCAAACATAGTGGATATTACACATGAAAGGCCTGTTGGCACCAATAATTACGTGAGAAGGATGGGAGACACCAGACTTAAAAAAAGGGGACGACACAGGTATGAGTCAATTTCTGAACGAGGCGCTAGTGGAAAAGACAGAAATGAAATGTTGGAAAAAAGTGACCACAAACTACAGGAAAAGTTTGAACCAAAGGGCAACAGAGTAAGCTCATTGTTTACTCAGAGATGTTGTAAGAAAGATGCCAAGTGTGGTAGAGAATGGAAAAGGTACATAAGGCAAATTACTCAGGAAAAAAGGAGTTGAGCTGTAGAGCCAGAAACGAATACGCATGGACAAGAAGAGAGGACCAGCAGAAAGAGGAGAATGACATACCATCGAAGTCAAATCTGACCCAAAGTTGTTATGCAGCCATATCAGGAGGTGAACAACAGATAATCATGCTGACGAAGAAGGGGAGCTGACAGGAAGTGACCAGGAGGCGTGTGATAAATTGTTTTGAAAACCGACATGTTGAAGATTGAGACACTTATGCAACATATAGGAATCTTTATTAAGGAAACGTTTCGCCACACAGTGGCTTCATCAGTCCAATACAAAGCAGAAAGGTGTAAGGAGAGGAGGAGTTTGAGGTAATCAGTCCCTCGGCCTGGAGTCGATGTGTTCAGTCCATCAATCTTGTAGATTGATGGACCATATATGTTGCATAAGTGTCTCAATCTTCAACTCGTCGGTTTTCAAAACCATTTATCACATCTGTCAGACACTGCAACATCATGGGATCTTGATACAAGAAATTCTTCAACACTTGTCCAACCTTTGGACGAAGACCTACTTCGACTAGTGGATGGTACCACTATGACCCCGCCTCCTGCTGCTTCACCTCACCTGACTACAGTATATAAGCAACCTCTACGGACATATGCTATTATTTCTACAAGATTGATGGACTGAACACATCGACTCCAGGCCGAGGGACTGATTACCTCAAACTCCTCCTCTCCTTACACCTTTCTGCTTTGTATTGGACTGATGAAGCCACTGTGTGGCGAAAAGTTTCCTTAATAAATATTCCTATAAGTGGCTCAATCTTCAATCTTGACCAGGAGGTACGTGAAGACCTGAGCACAAGTTTTAGGGAGGTATTCATAGTGGAGACAGAAATGATTCCAGCAAACTGAGTCCATAGGGTATACAAGCAAGTGCTGGGCTCACTGCACACAACCGAGAGGGAGGTGAAGGAACTGCTAGGTGAACTAGATACCTCGAAGCCGGTGGGCCAAGATAAAATCTGTCCTTGGGTCCTAAAAGAGGGGGTAGATGCACTGTGTATGCCACTAACAACAGTCTTCAGTAAATCTATCGAAACAGAGCAGTGCCTATGGTGTGTAAGTATTCCGAACACAGATATAGTCTTGTGACCTGTACACTTGTTCGTAGCACGATTAACAAGGGTAGGAATGAGAAACGAGCAAAAGTTAGCATTGAGTAAATACTTATATATTTCCTTCACCAAAACATCATGCATATATATTTACAATGTATATACTTTATATTGAAAGCAAATTTACAAGAAACGCAATGAGAACTGTGCTAGACCAATGTGCCAATGTTGCCAATGTGCCAATGGACAGTCCCTCATGGCATGGAAACTGGAACGTCTGGCAATCCTGCCTACAATTGAGGTCAGGCTTATTGGGGGGTAATTTGACGGTAGTGACTTGTCCCCTGCTTTAAAAATAGGAATTACATTAGCCATCTTCCACATATCAGACACTACACCTTGTTTGAAGAGATAAACTAAAAATGTTAGATATTGGTTCACAGAGTTCAATTTTGCATTCCTTAAGAATCCTTGCAAAAAGCTCATCAGGACCTGGCGATTTATTTTGGTTCAGTCGGTCTACTTGTTTCATAACCATTTCGCTAGTGATGGTGATATTATATAATTTATTTTCTTCAGGGACACTATAAAAATTAAATACTGGGATATTATTAGTGTCTTCCCAGAGTTATTTTTAAGGGGACCTATCTGATCCCTAACTTTTATTCTATAAACCTGCAAAAAACTTTTTGGGTTAGTTTTTGAATCCCTAGCAACTTTAATTTCATAGTCCCGTTTAGCTTTTCTTATACCCTTTTTAATGTCAGTATACTGATTTATAAGATGACCCTCACCTCTATTTATGCGCCTATAAATTCTTTTCTTCTGCCCTAAAAGATATTTGAGCCTATTATTCATTCATTTTAGGTCATTTCTACTTGATCTAATTTCTTTATACGGGATAAATGTTCTTTGGGCAGCCTGTATAGTGTTAAGAAAGCTGTCATATTGATAGCTCTCTTCGTTACCCCAGTCCACAGTTGATAAGTGTTCTCTAAGCCCATTATAATCTGCTAAGCGAAAGTCTGGGACTGTTTCTGAATTATCTCTACTATCATACATCCATTCAATGCTAAAGGTAAATTGACTTGTGGTCGCTTGTGCAGAGTTCCTCTGTAATTTCTAAATTATTAACAAGGGATTCCTAGTTTGCCAGAACCAAGTCAAGTAGGTTATTTCCCCTTGTAGTTTCTGTCACAAGCTGCTTCAAAAAACATTCCTGAACTACTTCTAAAAAGTCGTTAGATTCTAAATTCCCTGTCAAGAAATTCCAATCAATCTGACTAAAGTTAAAGTCCCCTAGAATTACTACGTTATCGTGCCTAGTGGCCTTAACAATTTCCTCCCAGAGTAGTCTCCCTTGTTCCCTATCTAAGTTTGGAGGACGATATATGACGCCTAAATTCAAATTTTCACACCCCTCTGAAAATTCTATCCAGACAGACTCTGTATGTATTATTTCAGACTTTATGCCCGTTTTTATGCAGCAATTTAAATGATCACGGACATAGAGTGCCACCCCACCCCCCTTCCCGATACTTCTGTCTACTTGGAACAATTTAAAACCCTGGATGTGACATTCAGCAGGCAAGTCCCGATTTTTCATATTAAACCATGTCTCAGTTATTGCAAAAACATCAATATTACCCGTACTTGCAACTAATCTCAACTCGTCCATCTTATTCCTAGCACTACGACAATTAGTGTAATATACATTTAAAGACCCTCCTTTCTCTTTACCCTTCCTGCTCATTTCTGTTTTTCCACTATACCTATTACTGTCCTTGTTATCTAGTGCCACTGACTTCCAGTATCCACCTTATTCTGCCTGTTACTAGTTCTCCAAGAACTTATAATATTACTGCACTGGGACTTCACTGTTTTCCCCCAAAAACCCATACCACTAACTATTTCTAGTTTAAAGCCCTAACAGCTCCCTCCACTGAAGTTCCCAGTGCCCCCACCCCAGACGTGGATAAGTGAACCCCATCCCTGGCATACATGTCATTTCTGCCATAGAAGAGGTCCCAGTTGTCAATGAATGTTACTGCATTTTTCTTACAGTATTTGTCCAGCCAGCAATTGACACCAATTGCCCTGGACAGCCATTCGTTTCCAACTCCTCTCCTTGGCAAAATACCACATATGACAGGGTTCCCACCCTTCTTCCTAATTATGTCTATTGCTGACCTAAACCTGCTTGTCAGGTCCTCACTCCTACGTCTGCCAACATCGTTGCCTCCAGCACTGAGACAGATAATAGGATTACTCCCATTACCTCTCATGATGTCGTCCAGATGGCTAACAATATCCTCCATGCCAGCCCCAGGAAAGAAATAAATGGTATAAAATACCGACACAATGGAAAGATAAACACATGAGCAGTATAATGTGATCCTATATTGACAACGTTTCGCCCACGCATTTGGCTTTATCGAGTCACAAACAGATCTACCTGGATAAAAGAAAGAAGGGTATTTATAGGATTTAGTCAGGTGGAGAATGCTGGGTCAGGTGGAGAATGCTGCATGTGACAGTCTTCAAAGTAGTGTCAATAAAGGATCACATTATACTGCTTATGTGTTTATCTTTCCAGCCCCAGGAATGCAAACCCTCTGTCTCCTACTCCTACTCTTGTACCTAACCTAACCTTCCTTTGTGTCGTTCATCGTGACGCTCCCAGAAGTCGACTCACATTTATCGGGTAGCACGGAGAATCGGTTCGATGTTTCCACAACAGGAGGATTACTACGAATCCTCTTGTTTTTCTCAGTCAGTCGCTGAATCTCAAGCTTAGCCACCCTCAGTTCTTCCTTTAGCTGCTGGCAGTGAAAATTGTGATAATTGTTGATGCATTGTTGTTAGTAATAAAAAGTGGTGGTAGCGGTGGTATTAGTGGTGGTGAAGCGTGGTGGTGGTTGTCGCAATGTGGTGATAGTGGAATTCACATTAATGGTGATGGTATGTAGTCATTGTTTCTGTAACAAAGAATGTTAGTAAACATTAATCAATCTCCTCCTAGTGTACAAGTTCTCTCACGCGACACTGAGTAAATATTCCCAGAGCGCGTCCTAAAATATTACTAATCGGAATTAATCTAGTTGATTGTTTAAATTGCACAGTGACTCAGAACAAAGGGAATATTTTCAAATAAGAATTGTAGGAGGTATGAAATAATATTTGCACATTTATATACGACGACATTCTGATGCCAGGAAGTGTGGGCCCGCTGGCCCACACTAGGCACGTCCTTCACAATCCATCTTACCAACAGAACAATTGCCGCCCAACCCAACTCTGGAAATAAATGGTATAAAATACCGACACAATGGAAAAATAAACACATAAGCAGTATAATGTGATCCTTTATTGACAACGTTTCGCCCACGCAGTGGGCTTTATCGAGTCACAGACAGATCTGTCTGTGACTCGATAAAGCCCACTGCGTGGGCGAAACGTTGTCAATAAAGGATCACATTATACTGCTTATGTGTTTATTTTTCCAACCCAACTCTCAACTCTACCCAAGAAATAAGCCTTGATTATTGCGGGTTCTCTCTTAAGAACATAAGAACATAAGAATGGAGGAACACTGCAGAAGGCCTACTGGCCCATACAAGGCAGGTCCTTATCAAAACCACCACTACCTAAGAATTTACTCCTGTACTCACGACACTAATCAAACCCAGCCCCTCCCACTCATATATTTGTCCAATCTCTTTTTAAAGCCACCCAAGGTCCTAGCCTCTATCACCCTACTCGGAAGATTGTTCCACGCATCTACAACTCTGTTCGAAAACCAGTACTTGCCTATGTCCTTTCTAAATCTAAATTTATCCAATTTAAATCCGTTATTTCTCGTTCTTACTTGGTTCGATATCCTCAGTATTTTATTAATATCTCCTTTGTTTATGCCCATCATCCACTTGTACACCTCGATGATATCTCCTCATTCTACGTCTTTCCAGAGAGTGGAGATTCAATGCTCTAAGTCTATCTTCATACGGGAGATTTCTTATACTGTAAATCATTTTAGTCATTCTTCTTTGTATGTTCTCCAATGAATCTATATCCATCCTGTAGTAAGGAGACCAAAACTGAGCTGCATAATCCAAATGAGGTCTCACTAGTGATGTATAGAGCTGTAAAATAACTTTTGGACTTCTGTTGCTTATACTTCTTGAAATAAATCCTAGTAATCTGTTAGCCTTATTGCGCACACTTAGGCACTGTTGTCTTGGCTTTAGATTTCTGCTTACCATGACTCCCAAGTCTTTTCACATTCTGTATGATCAAGCTCAACTTCACCTAGTTTATAAATTCGAGGGATATTTTCATTACCAACGACTAGCACCTTACACTTGTCCACATTAACTTCATCTGCCACTTTTCAGACCAAGACATTAATTTATCCAAATCCTCCTGGAGTTCACTGGTATCCTCCTCAGAATGAATTATACGGCCTATTTTTGTATCATCAGCAAATTTACTCATGTCACTTGCAATTCCTTCATCAAGGTCATTTATGTAAATTATGAACAACAATGGGCCCAAAACTGATCCTTGTGGAACGCCACTAGTGACAAATCCCCATTCAGATTTGACCCCATTAATGGAAACTCTCTGCTTTCTATTGGTAAGCCATGCCTCTATCCATGCTAGAACTTTACCTCCTATACCATGAGCTGCCACCTTTCTTAAGAGTCTCTTGTGAGGTACTCTATCGAAGGCCTTACTGAAATCCAAGTAAACTATATCATATTCTTTATCACTGTCTACTGCCTCAAATGTTTTATTGAAAACGTCAGTAAATTTGTCAGGCAGGAACGACCTCTCGTAAACCCATGCTGAGATTCATTAATCAAATTATGTTCTTCAAGGTGACTTCTGATAATATCAGCTATAATTGATTCTAATAATTTGCCTACTATAGACGTGAGGCTTATTGGACGGTAATTTGATGGAATGGACTTATCCCCTGATTTGAATATAGGAACTACATTAGCTATCTTCCACATCTCTGGCACAACACCAGTTAGGATGGACGTATTAAACACATTCGTTAATGGCTGACTAAGTTCCATTTTGCATTCTTTAAGTACCCTGGAAAACAACTCGTCGGGTCCCGGGGACTTATTTTGCTTCAGTTTATCTATCTGTTTGATAACCATGTCCCTCGTGACAGTAATATTAGTTAATTTGAATTCTTCAGGAACTGAATAATTGTTAATTTCTGGTATCTCATTTACGTCTTCTTGTGTAAAGACTGACAAAAATAGTCATTAAATAGAGAACACATTTCCAGTTCGTTATCCGTCAGCTGTCCATTCCCAATTTTCAGAGGTCCTACCTTTTCCCTCACCTTCGTCCTGTACACTTGAAAGAACCCTTTGGATTAGTCTTTGATTCATTAGCAACCTTAATCTCATAGTCACGTTTAGCCTTTCTAATCCCCTTTTTACTTCTCTTTTCAACTGAACATATTGGTCAATAAGGTTAACATCTCCTCTTTTGATGCGCCTATAAATTCCTCTTTTCTCCTAATAAATGTTTTAGCCTCCTGTTAATCCATTTGGGATCGTTATTATTTGACCTAAATTCTCTCTGGGGAATAAACATACTCTGTGCACGTTGTACATTATTAAGAAACAAATCATAAACGCAGATCCCATCGTAATCGTTAGCTAGATTACCCCAGTCGAGATTAGACAGGTGTTCCCTAAGTCCAATATAATCGGCAGAACGAAAATCAGGAACTTTTACCGTATTATCCCTATTCTCGTACTCCCATGTAATATTAAAAGTAATGGATTTGTGATCACTAGCTCCAAGCTCTTCAGTGATCTCCAGATTATTTACAAGAGTTTCTTTATTTGACAAGACTAGGTCGAGCAAATTATTACCTCTGGTAGGCTCCGTCACACACTGCTTCAGAAAACAGTCCTGAACTACTTCCATAAAGTCACTGGACTCAGATTACCGGTCAAAGAAGTCCAGTCAATTTGACTAAAGTTAAAATCCCCTACTAACACTACGTTATTGTGCCTAGAAGCCCTAACAATTTCGTCCCAAAGAAGTCTCCTCTATCGTGATCCAAGCCTGGAGGTCGGTATATTACACCTAGAATCAGTTTTTCTTGACCTTCTAGAAACTCTACCCAAACAGATTCTGTTAATGATCCATCTATTTTTATGCCTGTTTTTATGCAGCAATTTATATTTTCTCGTACATACAATGCAACTCCACCCCTTTCCCATTATATCTATCTACATGGAACAACTTAAACCCTGAATATGACACTCAGCAATCATATCCCGACTCTTGGTATTATACCATGTTTCAGTTATTGCAATGACATCAAAGTTCCCAGCACATGCTACCAAACGTAATTCGTTAATTTTATTTCTGGCGCTTCGACAGTTAGTATAAAATACATTGATATGTATCTTCTTGTGAACCTTTTTCAGCTTTTGTTTTACACAATTTCTGTTACTATCATTACCCTGTGTCACTCGATTACTGTTATTGTTATGATTTATGATATCAAAGCCTGAATCAATATTTTGGCCCTCATTATTTACCATTCCTAAACCCATACCTCTAACTAATCCTAGTTTAAAGCCCTAACAACATCCTCAACTGAGCTAGAGAGAAATTCTACACCTGCCCTGGATAAGTGAACCCCATCCCTGGCATACATGTCATTTCGGCCATAGAAGTGGTCCCAGTTGTCAATGAATGGGACTGCATTATCCTTACAGTGTTTGTCCAGCCAGCAATTTATACCAATCGCTCTGGACAGCCATTCATTTCCAACACCCCTTCTTGGCAAAATGCCACATATAACAGGGCTCCTCCCTTCTTCCTAATGATGTCTATTGCTGCCTTATACCTACTAACTAAATCCTCACTTCTACGCTTGGATACATCATTGCCTCCAGCACTGAGGCAGATAATAGGATTGATCCCATTACCATGCATGATGTTGTCAAGTCGGCTAACAATGTCTTCCATCCCAGCCCCAGGAAAGCAAACCCTCTGTCTCCTACTCCTATCTTTCAAGCAGAAGGCCCTATCCATATATCTAACTTGGCTATCCCCAACAACAACAATGTTTTTACCTTCCTTGGTACAGTTCGTCGTGACGTTCCCAGTAGTCGACTCACATTCGTCTGGAAGCACAGAAAAGGAGTTCGAAGTTTCCACAGCAGTCTCTTTCTTCTTCGTCGTTACTACCTCTCCATTCGTCTTCTTGATCTTCAACTTCGTCCCATGCTGTCCGGCCACTGCCCAGGTTACCTTCTTGACCTGAGGACTCACAACAGGAGGACTACTACGAATCCTCTTGTTTTCCTCCGTCAATCGCCGTATCTCAAGCTTCGCTACCCTCAATTCCTCCTTAAGCTGCTGGTAAAGTTGCTCAATAGGGGCATCTTGATTCAGTCCACAGGGAGTACACTAGACACGTCTTCACTGAGCTAAGAACAGGTCACCACTGAGCTAAGAACAGGTCACCACTGAGCTAAGACAGGTCACACACTGGAGAGAAAAACTAGGGACGTAGAACCTTGTTCAGAATGTGAAAAAAGGACTTGGAGCATGGTAAGCAGGACAAAGCCTAAGACAAAGGCTGTGAATAAGGCAACGATTACTAGGAATTTACTGACCAATCTGCCCGTGCTAGCATGAAAGGACTTCTTTTGGTAGTATGTCACTGATGTACAGCAGGTGTAACCATGTGTGTGACGTAGTAAATAATATAGGCTTGTTGATCTGATGGATGGAACAGTTTGTTCTGGGTGGTTGGATATTGACCTGTCTATACCAGAGGGTTGGGCCATCCTATTATGTGTCTCATGTCTGAGGCAACAGAGTTGCAAAAGTTGATTTTACAGCTTAGTACATCATTAGTGAGACCTCATTTATTGCCGGAAAGTTATGAGCTTCAGTTTGGTCATCTTAAAATACTGTAGGAAATTTCAGTAACATTCATTGACAACTGGGACCTTCTATGGCAGAAATGACATGTATGCCAGGGATGGGGTTCACTTATCCAGGTCTGGGGTGGGGGCACTGGCAACTGCAGTGGAGGGAGCTGTTAGGGCTTTAAACTAGAAATAGTTAGTGGTATGGGTTTTGGGGGAAAACAGAGAAGTCCCAGTGTAGTAATATTATAAGTTGTAGGAGAACTAGTAATAGGCAGAATAAGGTGGATAGTGGAAAGCTAGTGACACTAGATGACAAGGACAGTAATAGGTATAGTGGAAAAACAGAGATGAGCAGGAAGGGTAAAGAGAAAGGAGGGTCTCTAAATATATATTACACCAATAGTCGTAGTGCTAGGAATAAGATGGACGAGTTGAGATTAGTTGCAAGTACGGGTAATATTGATGTTTTTGCAATAACTGAGACATGGTTTAATATGAAAAATCGGGACTTGCCTGCCGAATGTCACATTCAGGGTTTTAAATTGTTCCAAGTAGACAGAAGTATCGGGAAAGGGGTGGGGTGGCACTCTATGTCCGTGATCATTTAAATTGTTGCATAAAAACGGGTATAAAGTCTGAATTAACACATACAGAGTCTGTCTGGATAGAATTTTCAGAGGGTGTGAAAAATTGATTTTAGGCGTGATTTACCGTCCTCCAAACTTAGATAGGGAACAAGGGAGACTACTTTGGGAGGAAATTGTTAAGGCCACAAGACACGATAACGTAGTAATTCTAGGGACTTTAACTTTAGTCAGATTGATTGGAATTTCATGACAGGGAATTTAGAATCTAACGACTTTTTAGAAGTAGTTCAGGATTGCTTTTTGAAGCAGTTTGTAACAGAACCTACAAGGGAAATAACCTACTTGACTTGGTTCTGGCAAGCAAGGAAACCCTTGTTAATAATTTAGAAATTACAGAGGAACTCGGCTCAAGCGACCACAAGTCAATTACCTTTAGCATTGAATGGATGTATGATAGTAGGGATAATTCAGTAATGGTCCCAGATTTTCGCTTAGCAGATTATAATGGACTTAGAGAACACTTATCAACTGTGGACTGGGGTGAAGAAGAGAGGTATCAATATGACAGTTTTCTTAACACTATACAGGCTGCCCAAAGAACATTTATCCCGTATAAAGAAATTAGATCAAGTAGAAATGACCCAAAATGGATGAATAATAGGCTCAAATATCTTTTAGGGCAGAAGAAAGGAATTTATAGGCGCATAAAAAGAGGTGAGGGTCATCTTATAAATCAGTATACTGACATTAAGAGGGACTTTAAAAAAGGGAATAAGAAAAGCTAAACGGGACTATGAAATTAAAGTTGCTAGGGATTCAAAAACTAACCCAAAAGTTTTTTCCAGGTTTATAGAACAAAAGTTAGGGATAAGATAGGTCCCCTTAAAAATAACTTTGGGCATCTTACTGACAAGGAGAATGATATGTGCTCTATTTTTAATAATTATTTTCTCTCGGTTTTCACACAGGAAGACATTAATAATATCCCAGTAATTAATTTTTACAGAGGCCCAGAAGAAGATAAATTATGTAATATCACAGTCACTAGCGAAATGATTATGAAACAGCTGGACCGACTGAAACAAAATAAATCGCCGGGTCCTGATGAGTTTTTTGCAAGGGTTCTTAAGGAATGCAAAATGGAACTCTGTGAACCAATATCTAACATTTTTAATTTATCTCTTCAAACAGGTGTAGTGTCTGATATGTGGAAGATGGCTAATGTAATTCCTATTTTTAAAGCAGGGGACAAGTCACTACCGTCAAACTACCGCCCAATAAGCCTGACCTCAATTGTAGGCAAATTACTAGAGTCAATTATAGCTGATATTATTAGAAGCCATCTAGATAACCATAATTTGATTAATGATACCCAGCATGGATTCACGAGGGGCCGTTCCTGCCTATCTAATTTATTAACCTTCTTCAGTAAAGCTTTTGAGGCTGTTGATCACGATAAAGAATTCGATATTGTTTATTTAGACTTTAGTAAGGCTTTTGATAGAGTACCGCACCAGAGACTGTTAAAGAAAGTGGCAGCTCATGGCATTGGGGGAAAAGTGCTGTCATGGATCGAGTCATGGCTCACCAATAGGAAGCAGAGAGTGTGCATAAATGGGGTTAAATCCGAATGGGGACTTGTAACAAGTGGTGTTCCACAGGGATCAGTCTTAGGCCCATTGTTATTTATAATATATATCAATGACCTTGATGAGGGAATTACTAGTGATATGAGCAAATTCGCCGACGACACGAAGATAGGTAGGATAATTGATTCAAACATAGATGTCATAGAACTTCAGGAAGATTTAGACAAACTTAATTCGTGGTCAGAAAAGTGGCAGATGCAGTTCAATGTAGATAAATGCAAGGTTCTGAAGCTCGGGAGTGTCCATAACCCAAGCACTTATAAGTTAAATAACGTAGAACTTAGCCATACAGATTGCGAGAAGGACTTGGGGGTGATGGTAAGCAGCAACCTTAAACCAAGACAGCAATGCCTAAGCGTACGTAATAAGGCAAATAGATTACTGGGATTTATATCAAGAAGTGTTAGCAACAGAAGTCCAGAGGTTATATTACAGCTTTATACATCATTAGTAAGGCCTCACCTAGATTACGCAGCTCAGTTCTGGTCTCCATATTACAGAATGGACATAAATTCGTTAGAAAACATTCAGCGTAGAATGACTAAATTAATACATAGCATTAGAAATCTTCCTTACGAAGAAAGATTGAAGACCCTAAAATTACATTCACTTGTAAGACGTAGAATGAGGGGAGACATGATCGAGGTATACAAGTGGAAAATGGGTATTAACAAAGGGGATATAAATAAGGTCTTGAGGATATCTCTCCAAGAGAGAACCCGCAATAATGGATTCAAGTTAGATAAGTTTAGATTTAGAAAGGATATAGGAAAGTATTGGTTTGGAAATAGGGTAGTTGATGAGTGGAACAGTCTGCCTAGTAGGGTTATTGAAGCTAGGACCTTGGGTAGTTTCAAATTTAGGTTGGATAAATTCATGAGTGAGAGGGTTGGATTTGAGTGGGACTCGCGCATGAGTGGGTAGAATTGTCAAAGCTTATTTCTTGGGTAGCATTGAAAATTGGGTTGAGCAAATATTCTGTTAGTGGGACGGATTGTGAAGGACCTGCCTAGTATGGGCCAACAGGCCTGCTGCAGTGTTCCTCCTTTCTTATGTTCTTATGTTCTT
>WNWK01005531.1:0-119337 GCA_009830355.1 Cherax destructor | reverse complement strand
CATCCCCTCTTTTGATACGCCTATATATGCCTCTGTTTTAACCAATGAGATGTTTTAATCTATTGTTTATCCATTTAGGATCATTTTTGTTAGATCTAATTTCCCTACTCGGAACAAAAGTTGTCTGGGCAGGTAGAACTACGCTCTGAAAAACGTCATATTGGCAACCAAAACCACCTACCTGACCCATAGTCAGGTCATCCCAATTTAGTCCACCTAGGTAATTTCTCAGCCCCATGAAGTCGGCTAAGCGAAAGTCTGGAACAGAGACTTGATTGCAGTTACCTGGGTAATTCCATGATCGCTTTCCCCAAGCTCTTCATTAACCTCAAGATTATTAATTAGTGATTCTTTGTTAGCAAGAACCAAGTCAAGAATTAATAAGAAAATATGATTAGGAACCCTACAATGTGTTTGAATGTAAAGTATGGGTGAATTGGGACTTTATGTGATAAGGGGGCCAACCCTAGGGGATTATTGGCCCCGGAGTGGTGGATGAAAAGGATGTGAATGAGAGTTGCTGCTGCGATTAGGAACGGAAATAGGATGTGAAAGGTAAAAAATCGTGTTAAAGTGGCGTTGTCCACTGCGAACCCCACTCCCCCTCCCCCAAAAAAAAAAATCATTGAACTAGGTCTGTACCAATGTAAGGGATAGCCGAGAATAGATTTGTAATTACTGTAGCACCTCAAATGATATTTGACCCCAAGGTAAGACTTAACCGAGAAAAGCTGAGGCTATGGTAAGGAATAAAATTACCACCCCAATTATTCATGCATGGAATATGGCGTAAGATTCGTAATAGATTCCTCGTCCGATATGGGAGTAGACGCAAATGAAGAAAAATGAGGCCCCATTAGCATGGATAGTTCGAAATAATCACCCATAGTTTACATCCCGGCAAATATCTGCTACATTTGAGAAAGCCAGGTCAATATGAGAGGAAAAGTGAATGGATAAAAAAAGCCCCGTAGCAATTTGTGTAATTAAACATAAGCCTAATAAACCGAAGTTTCACAAGATTGAGATATTTCTTGGGATCGGTATGTCGATAGATGCTGAGTTGGCTAATTTAAATAACGGGTGCGATTTTCGTAAAGGTGAGGTCATTTATTGGGGGGTGGTAATTTAAAGTTTTGGTTGTAAGTTTTTTATGGTTAATGATGAATAGGGTAAGAGTTATCAGTTTTATAATTGTAGCGATTTGTGGGCTTGCGACATTTATTTCTAATCACAAACATTTACTTAATGTTTTATTAGGCTTAGAATTTGTGATACTAAGTATTTTTGGGATGATAAGAGTTAATATGAGTGGGATTGGGTTGGAAGTTGAGTTTGTAATATTTTTTTTAGTTATAACTGCTTGTGAAGGTGCCCTGGGACTATCTTTATTGGTTTCTGTTATTCTCCTTTTAACATGAATTGGGGCCTGGCCTGTTGAAGACCCTTATATTATCACAGGACAAACCCTCACTATCTTATATTTTTCCTACTATATACTTAATTCTGTAATTATCCTTTTAACGGACTCCCTTCTTAAATGGGTATTTAGTTTATTTAAAACGAATGTTTTGAAAACATTTAAAGGATTCTCTATCCAATCCCCAAGCTATATATATTAACTTATCGTATCGTAAACGGGGGAGAGTCCCCCGTACCCAAATAAATAAAAACCTAATCCTTACCAACTTCATATAAAATCCCAATCTTAGAACACCTTCCCCAAAAAACAATAAAGTTGATACTCCCCTCATAAATACAATTCTCACATATTCAGCTATAAAAATTAACACAAACCGCCACTTCTATATTCTGTGTTAAACCCAGATACTAATTCCGACTCTCCTGCAAAATCAAAGGGAGTGCGATTTATTTCAGCAAGACACGAACCTAATCAAACTATAGAAAGAGGAATTGTCACCCAAAAAAAATCACATACTCTCCTTGTATAATCTAAGCTCCCTAAACCTGAACCTCCCCGTCCAAAAAATATAAGTTAATAAAATCAAAGCTAATCTCACCTCATAAGAGATTGTCTGAGCCACTGCTCGAAGACTCCCTAACAAAAAATACTTGCAATTAGAAGATCAGCCTGCCCCATTAAAGGGTAAACCCCCTAGTCTCAAACAACAACAAAAAACATTCTTATATCAAAGTCTACCAGCCCTAACTCATAAGGAACAATACTCCATAGAATTAAAGCAATATATAAACTAAAAACAGGAGACAAATAATAAGGCAAAAAATTTGACACTATAGGCACACTTTGTTCCTTAAGAAATAACTTTACCGCATCTGAAAAAGGCTGCAATAGTCCCAAGACACCTAATTTATTAGGGCCCTTTCGAATCTGAATGTACCCTAAAATCTTTCGTTCAAGAAGTCACAAATGCCACACCCACTAGAACACAAACCATTAATATTAAATATCTCACAACCATAATAACCACAGTAACCGACTGCCCTTACCTTTACTTATAGGGTCAACTCCTATATAATTAAATTCTAAATCTAACGCATATTTCTGCCAAAGTAAAATAATTCTAGGTACACTTTCCAGTACACCTACTATGTTACGACTTATTCCACCTTAAACGGAGGCGACGGGCGATATGTACATATTTTAGTTCTCATATGATGTTAACTTATTAAATTCACTTTACAATTAAATCCTCCTTCATAATAATTATTCAACCACTAATACGTTTAAATAAATTTTATTGTAACCCATTTCTTCTTACCTATAAGCTGCACCTTGATCTAATATATGACTCCACACATTACAATAACTTTCTCAATAAAGGTTATCTAATAATGACGGTATACAAACTGAAAAACAAAAGTAAGATCCTTCGTGTAGTATCATTTACAGAACAGGTTCCTCTAACAAGACTAAAATACCGCCAAATTCTTTGAATTTAAAGCTCATAACTACTAATATTCAAGTCAATTTATTTCTAAGTATAAAGAAGTATCTAATCTTGTTTTATACCTTAATTTTTCAAGCCTCTACCAATTTAAATCCCAATCTCAATTTACTTTTAACAAGCCAATTCCACCTGCCATTAAATAAAAAATCCGATTAGCTTCCAAACACTCATTATACCTCCCACCGAAATATCTTTATTAGACTTTTAAGTCTAACCGCGACTGCTGGCACAAAATTTAATTAAGTCTTCATATTTACTAAATCGAACCTTCGTTCAATCTTTAAGACTCCACACTGCGATCTTCCTTTGCACATATCCTGCCTTCCAATATAAAAACTTTAAACATTTATACCTTAACCCCACTAATATATGCATGTGCTCATAATTTAAAAACAAAAACTTAAGCAAGATTCAAACTTTAAATTATAAAAAATAATAAAACAATTAAGGCGCCGTAATTACCCTTAAAAAAATTTCTCAACAATCCTGAACCGTATCAAGAAAGTCACTAGACTCAAGATTACCTGTCACATTGTTCCAATCAATTTGTCTAAAGTTAAAATCTCCCATTAACACAACATTTTCATATCTAGACGCCTTATGAATTTCGTCCCATAGCAGCTTACTGCACTCCCTATCCAGGCTTGGGGGCCTGTAAATCACACCCAAAATTAATTTTTCACGACCCTCGAGAAACTGTAGTCAAACAGATTCTGTGTCCGATGTTTCTTATCTTATATCTTGTCTAACACAACAATTTAAATTATCTCTGACATCCATCGCCACTCCACCATCCTTCCTGTTGACCCTATCAGTGTGGAATAGTTTATAACCCTGTATGTTGCAATCGGAAGGCATTTCTCTATCTTTCAGGTTGAACCAGGTCTCTGTTATAGCAATAATATCTATATTACCTGCACTTGCAAGTAATCTTAGCTCATCTATCATATTTCGTAGACTCCTACTATTTGTATAGTAAACCTTAAGGGAGCTAGTCACTCGTTGCCCTCTACTATCTCTCTTTGTTTGTTGATCAATTGCTTTGCCATTTGACAATTGCGTTGCCATTTTCCTTATGTCCCATCTACCTCTTACTCTAACTGTAGCTACAACTAAATAATGATCCGATATATTCGTTGCCCTTCTATAAATATGTACATCCTGAAGCCTACCCATCAACCTTTAATCCACCAATACATAATCTAGCAAACTACTTTCATTACGTGCTATATCATACCTTGTATACTTATTTATCCTCTTTTTCATAAAATATGCATTACTTATTACCAAACCTCTTTCTACACATTGCTCAATTAAAGGCTCCCCATTTTCATTTACCCCTGGCACCCCAAATTTACCACCTACTCCCTCCACAACATTTTTACCCACTTTTGCATTGAGATTCCCATCCTCAAGTACTCTCTCACTTGGTTCAAAACTCCCCACGCACTCAACATTTCACAAAATCTCTCTCTTCCCTCTACACTTCTATCCTTTCCAGGTGCATAAACACTTACTATAACCCACTTTTCACATCCAACCCTTATTTTACACCATATAATCTTTGAATTGATACATTTATATTCCCTCTTTTCCTGAGATAAATGATCCTTCAACATTATTGCTACTCCTTCTTTAGCTCTAACTCTGTTTGAAGCCCTGACCTAATCCCATTTATTTCTCCCCACTGAAACTCTCCTACCCCCTTCAGCTTTGTTTCACTTAAGGGCAGGACATCCAGCTTCTTTTCATTCATAACATCCACAATCATCTCTTTCTTATCATTCACACTACATAAACGCACATTCAAACATCCCACCTTGACGGTTTTCTTCTTTTTCTTTTCAGTAAGTTATACGGTAAAAGGGGTTACTAGTTCATTGTTCCGGGCATATTTTAGTTGACTTTTACAACACGCATGGCTTACCGAGGAAAGATTTTTATTCCACTTCCCCATGGATATGAAAGGAAAAGTAATAAGAACAAGAACTATTAAGATAAAATCAAAGAAAAACTCAGATGAGTGTGTATACATAAACGTGTACATGTATGTGTAGTGTGACCTAAGTGTAAGTAGAAGTAGCAAGACGTTCCTGAAATCTTGCATGTTTTTGAGGCAGAAAAAAGACACAAGCAATCTTACCATCATGTAAAACAAATACAGGATTCCGTTTCACACTCACTTGGTAGGACGGTAGTACCTCCCCGAATGGTTGCTGTCTACCAACCTACTACCTATAATATATATATATATATATATATATATATATATATATATATATATATATATATATATATTCTGTCGATTATAAAACTGGTCAATTAGCAGAACTCATCTAAAATTAAGTCCTTTCTAAAATTTTCTCTTATACGTTTAAAGATATATTTTTTTCATTTATGTTAATGTAAGAATTTATAATTTTGTACCAAGAGAAACTTTGAAAACCTACCTAACCTTATCACAACAAGCGCAATTTAATTTAGCCTAACCCAACTAAATATATTTTAGATACGTTTACAATAATTTAATAGTAAACAAACAATGAAATATATTTTTTTCGTTAGGTTCAGAATGTTATAATAAGGTTAGGTAAGTTAATAATAAGGTTAGGTAAATTTTCTAAGATTCTTTTGGTTCAAAATTAAAAAAAATTACATCAAAATAAATGAAAAAATATGTCTTTAAACGTATAAAAGAAAATTTTAGAAATGACCTAATTTTAGACGAGTTCTTGCTAATTGACCAGTTTTACCTATTAGGCACGACATATATATGTATATATAGGGATTGGCAGAGAGCATGCATAGTTCCTTTGTATAAAGGCAAAGGGGACAAAAGAGTGTAAAAATTATAGGGGAATAAGTATGTTGAGTATACCTGGTAAAGTGTATGGTAGAGTTATTATTGAAAGAATTAAGAGTAAGACGGAGAGCAGGATAGCAGATGAACAAGGAGGCTTTAGGAAGGATAGGGGTGTGTAGACCAAGTGTTTACAGTGAAACATATAGGTGAACAATATATAGATAAGGGTAAAGAGGTGTTTGTGGTATTTATGGATTTGGAAAAGGCATATGATAGGGTGGCTAGGGGGGCAATGTGGCAGATGTTACAAATGTATGGAATAGGAGGTAGGTTATTGAAAGCGATGAAAAGTTTTTACGAGGACAGTGAGGCACAGGTGAGAGTATGTAGGCCAGAGAGAGAATATTTCCCAGTAAAAGTGGGCCTTAGACAGGGATGTGTGATGTCACCATGGTTGTTCAATATATTTATAGATGGAGTTGTAAGAGAAGTGAATGTTCGGGTGTTGGCAAGATGTATGGGGTTAAAAGATAAAGAATGTAACACAAAGTGGGAGTTGTCACAGTTGCTCTTCGCTGATGACACTGTGCTTTTGGGGGATTATGAAGAGAAGTTGCAGGGGTTGGTGGATGAGTTTGGTAGGGTATGTAAAGAATGAAATTAAAAGTGAATATAGGAAAGAGTAAGGTGATGAGGATAACGGAAGATTGGATATCAGATTGGAGGGAGAGAGTATGGAGGAGGAGAATGTGTTCAGATATT
The DNA here is from genome assembly GCA_009830355.1 of Cherax destructor. NCBI lineage: Eukaryota > Metazoa > Arthropoda > Malacostraca > Decapoda > Parastacidae > Cherax > Cherax destructor. The sequence continues at coordinate 112,842 of WNWK01005531.1, read as the reverse complement.
TGGGAGCGGATGTGTCAGCAGATGGGTCTATGAAGGATGAGGTGAATCATAGAATTAACGAGGGAAAAAGGTGAGTGGTGCACTGAGGAGCTTGTGGAGACAGAGAACTTATATATATATATATATATATATATATATATATATATATATATATATATGTCGTGCCGATTAGGTAAAACTTGCGATTTTGGCTTAAATAGCAACGCTCACCTTGCCATATAAGACAAATGAAAATTTGTGTATGCAATAATTTCGCCAAAATCATTCTGAACATAACGAAAAAAAATTATTTCATTGTGTTTGTTTATTATTAAATTAATGTTAACGTATCTAAAATATATTTAGTTGGGTTAGGCTAAATTAAAATGCGCTTGTTGTAATAAGGTTAGGTAGGTTTTCAAAGTTTCTCTTGGTACAAAATTATAAATTCTTACATTAACATAAATGAAAAAAATATATCTTTAAACGTATAAGAAAAATTTTAGAAAGGACTTAATTTTAGATGAGTTCTTGCTAATTGACCAGTTTTACCTAATCGGCACGACAATTTTATATATATATATATATATATATATATATATATATATATATATATACATATATATATGGCATATATATGGCATATATATATGGCAGCCACGTTCATGTTCCAGCGTCTCAGCGTGGCCATCCAGAGGGGAAACGCATGCTGCATACTTGGCTTGCGTCCGGCTTCGGAGGAACTGGAGGAGATTCATAATCTTTGATATATTGTACCATTGTATTCATGTTTGTGTTTTCTATAAATGTATTCTGTCTATTAATAAAGCATTTATATGCAAAAATATATATATATATATATATATATATATATATATATTATATATATATATATATATATATATATATATATATATATATATATATGTATGTATATATGAGACACTTATGCAACATATGGGAATCTTTATTGAAGAAACGTTTCGCCACACAGTGGCTTCATCAGTCCAATACAAAGCAGAAAGGTGTAAGGAGAGGAGGAGTTTGAGGTAATTAGTCCCTCAGTCTGATATGTTCAGTCGATATGTTCAGTCCATCAATCTTGTAGAAAGTACAGCATAGGGCCGTAGTCAGGTGAGTCGAAGCAGGAGGCGGGGTCATAGTGGAACCATCCACTATGACCTCTCCTTACACCTTTCTGCATTGTATTGGACTGATGAAGCCACTGTGTGGCGACACGTTTCTTCAATAAAGATTCATATATGTTGCATAAGTGTCTCTTGTGGAGACAGAGAACTTTATCCATGAAAGCAAAGAGGGGAATGTATGAGAGTATAGTTATCCCAACACTCTTGTATGGGTGTGAGGCAAGGGTTGTGAATGTTGCAACAAGGAGAAGGCTGGAGGCAGTGGAGATGTCATGTCTGAGGTCAATGTGTAGTGTGAATATAATGCAGAGAATCCGTAGTTTAGAGATTAGGAGGTGTGGGATTTCTAAAACTATTATCCAGAGGGCTGATTAGGGGATATTGAGATGGTTTGGATATGTAGAGAGGAAGGATCAAAATAGAATGACTTCGAGAGTGTATAAATCTGTAATGGAGAGAAGGGGCGGTAGGGGTCAGCCTAGAAAAGGTTGGAGGGAGGGGGTAAAGGAGGTTTTGTGTGCGAGGGGCTTGGACTTCCAGCAATCGTGCGTGAGCGTGTTAGATATGAGCGAATGGAGACAAATGGTTTTTAGGACTTTTCGTGCTGTTGGAGTATAAGCAAGGCAACATTTATGAAGGGTTTCAGGAAAACCGGCAGGCCGGACTTGATTCCTTGAGATGGGAAGTACAGTGCCGGCATTCTGAAGGAGGGGTGTTAATGTTGCAGTTTTGTAACTGTAGTGTAAGCATGCCTCTGCCAAGACAGTGATGGAGTGAATGATGAAAGTTTTTATTTGTCGGGCCACCCTTCCTTGGTGGGAAACGACCTATGTGGTAAATATATATATATATATATATATATATATATATATATATATATATATATATATATATATATATATATATATATATATATATATAGACAACCACTATGAAAATATAGAGAATTCCAAGCGTTCGTGATACTCACATTATCAAGGAACTAGTTCCTTGATAATGTGAGTAGTCACGAAAGCGCTTGGAATTCCTCTATATTTTCATAGTGGTTGTCTTGCATATTTGATATCACTTGTTTACTGTGATCTTTTTGCATATATATATATATTGAACAGGTGAGTTTTTTTGTCCTTATAATAAATTTAATATTGTCTCCACATGTAATGTGAAGGTACAAGCTGGCACTACAGTGGTTTCTTTTTGTATTTTAAATAATATAAATGCCTTTAGACTAGGCAGGTCATTTACTCTTAGGAGCCACGACTTTTATCTACGTTACAGAGTCAAAAGCGTAACAGTGCACCTGAAACCAAACTCAGTAATGTCAGGTGTGCACCGAACAACAGAATCTTAATGTTGGCAGGTGTGCACTAGATACAAGATTCAGTTAGGGCAAGTGTGCACATCAGCTACCATACTCTCAGTAAGGGCAGGTGTGCACATCAGCTACCATACTCTCAGTAAGGGCAGGTGTGCACATCAGCTACCATACTCTCAGAAAGAGCAGGTGTGCACCACTAGTTCCCAGCATCTCATTAGGAACACAAGAGTGCACTTAAACTCAAGCATCTCACAACCGGAAACAAGGGTAGTGGTGATGGTAGTGATGGTGGTGGTAGTCGTAGTGGTGATGGTAGTGATGGTGGTGGTAGTCGTAGTGGTGATGGTAGTGATGGTGGTGGTAGTCGTAGTGGTGATGGTAGTGATGGTGGTGGTAGTCGTAGTGGTGATGGTAGTGATGGTGGTGGTAGTCGTAGTGGTGATGGTAGTGATGGTGGTGGTAGTAGTGATGGTGGTGTTGGTAGTAGTGGAGGTGGTTGTGGTGGTGGTGCTGATGGTGGTATTCGTTTTGGTGGTGGTAGTAGTGGGGTGGTGGTAGTGGTGGTGGTATTGATGGTAGTGGTGGTGATGGTGGTGGTAGTAGTGGTGGTGGTGGTAGTAGTTGTGGTGGTAGTAGTGAGGGGATGTGGTGATAGTGGTGGCAGTAGTGGTGTTGGTGGTAGTAGTAGATGTGGTGGTGGTAGTGATAGTGGTGGTAGTAGTGATGGTGGTGGTAGTAGTGGTGGTGGTAGTAGTAAGGGTGGTGGTAGTAGTAAGGGTGGTGGTAGTGATGGTGGTGGTAGTAGTGGTGGTGGTAGTAGTAAGGGTGGTGGTAGTAGTAAGGGTGGTGGTAGTGTTGGTGGTGGTGGTGGTAGTAGTGGTGGTAGTGGTGGTGGTGCTGGTTGTGGTGGTGGTGGTAGTGGTGGTGGTGGTAGTGGTGGTGGTGGTAGTGGTGATGGTGGTGGTAGTGGTGGTGGTGGAGTTGGTAATGTTGGTGGTGGTGGTGTTAGTGGTGGTGATGGTGATAATGGTGATGGTGGTGGTGGTGGCGGTATTAGTGGTAGTGGTGGTAGTAGTGGTGGTAATTGTGGTGGTAGTGGTGGTGATGGTGGTGGTAGTGATGGTTGTGGTAGTGGTAGTGGTGATGGTAGTTGTGGTAGTGGCGGTGGTAGTGGTGGTGGTAGTGATGAGGTCTGGTGATTACCTTGGCCAGGTACCACATACTTTAATGAGCATTACAGCAGGTGACTATTCATCCAGTAGAGAAGCTGCCATTAATGCTCCCAGTACCACCTACCAAGTGAGATTTGAAGCCTTCAATGGTAGTCACTAATGATGTTCATTATATGCATATTGATGGTGCTTGCTGTCTCTCTCTTTTTTCCCTCCCCTTCTCTCTCTCTCTCTCTCTCTCTCGCCTCTACAATAACAGAAACCTGTCTTTAGTAATCATAACAAGGTTCTAGGAGCATAAAAATTATTCATATTTCTTAAAACAACAACCAATACATTACAAATAAATTAAAAATGATGTTTTTTCTGAAGGTTTGGATGCAAGTTATTATTTAATTTATGGTATAATGCGTTTATGAGATAAATAATACAAGTTATTTCGATCATAAAATGTAACTTTACCTTCAAATTATTCACAAAGTACATATTTATAAAAATAACGTTAAGTCAGATCCTGACATTAGTCCCACACTCCTTCCTATCTATAAACATAAAGAGTTTGAACATAAATATGACAAGTATTATGCACTCAGGTAATAAAGGCCTGTAAACCTGGTCGTAATGGGACTAGGAGCGAAAATAAACACAGCAGTAGTCTTTAACATGATTTTCCTTCACCAATTATGAATATATGTATATACACTTATGTACACTAGGTACAAGAGTTTGAAGTAAAAGTGTACCACGATAATCAAGGCAAAGATACAAGACTGAGAGAGAGAGAGAACCGTGAGCAACCAGCCGCTATATGAGTCTGGCAAGTGGTGACTGTGAGTGATACCACGTCACCTCAGCACTTGCCAGACCCATCTATGATTGGTTAATGAACCAAGGTACTGATTTAACGATGGGGCCCCGAAAGATCGTTAAACGCTTAGCACCTAGTTCGCTGGTTGGGAGGCAGCCTATATGGGTGTGTGTGCATGCCACACCCCCCCGCACCCCAAAAGGGCTCTAATGGCCAGGACTAGGTTTCCACCTCCATGGGTAGAGTGCCGCCATGGCAATGTACATTAATGGAACCGCCTTTCCTCTCAACCAATGAACTCATTAGATAGAGCTCAACTATTCTCGAGACATAAAGCCAGACAGTAGGGCTAACGTAGGTTCAAGATACCTGTGGACAGTAGCAGAATATCCCCTCACTAAAAAAAAAAAAAACTCCACCATTTACATTAAACATTTTACATATATACAAATGAGGGAAAAAAAAAAGATCTATTCTACCCATATTGTCCCTTACACATCCTAACCTAAATTTACATTCGGGAAAGAGAATCAGCCAGCTTATTATCTTCGCCAGCAATATGTATAATATTAATATTGTAAGGTTACAGGCTGAGACTACAACGCATGAGATGGGTGTTGCGGTTCTTCATGGCGTTTAGATAAACCAGATGGTTGTGGTCACTGTAGACTGTGACTACTTGATGCATAAATATTAGGCAGAAAATTCGGAATGTGGAAATTAGGAGAAGGTGTGGAGTTACTAAAAGTATTTGTCAGAGGGCTGAAGAGGGTTTGTTGAGGTGGTTTGGTCATTTAGAGAGAATGGATAAAAGTAGAATGACTTGGAGAGCGTATAAATCTGTAGGGGAAGGAAGGCGGGGTAGGGGTCGTCCTAAAAAAGGTTGGAGGGAAGGGGTAAAGGAGGTTTTGTGGGCGAGGGGCTTGGACTTCCAGAAAGCATGTGTGAGCGTGTTAGGAGTGAATGGAGACGAATGGTTTTTGGGACCTGACGAGCTGTTGGAGTGTGAGCAGGGTAACATTTTGTGAAGGGATTCAGGAAAACCAGTTAATTGATTTAGTTGGACTTGAGTCCTGGAAATGGGAAGTACAATGCCTGCACTTTAAAGGAGGGGTCTGGGATAGTGACAGCTGGGAGGGACTATTCTCAGCTGTCGTATCTGAGCGCCTCTGCAAAGACAGTGATTATGTATGAGTGTGGTGAAAGTGTTGAATGATGATGAAAGTATTTTCTTTTTGGGGATTTTCTTTCTTTTTATGTCACCCTGCCTCGGTGGGAGACGGCCGACCTGTTGAAAAAAAAAAAAAAAAAAAATATATATATATATATATATATATATATATATATATATATATATATATATATATATATATATATATATATATATATATATATATATATATATATATATATATATATATACACAGTCCACAGAAAGAAAATTAATTAACTGCATAAAAACGTGAATTGTCGAAAAAGGAAAATAAAATCTGTGCATGGAGACTACAGTGAGTGAAGAAAAACTTAAGCTGTCGTACCAGAGATATTGCCATAAATTCAAAATATTTCTTCACAGGATGCACAATCCAAGTTAATGACTAACTGTATATTTCGATTATTAATTACTGGAAGTTCATACGTTGACAATATAAATAAAATAATGAAATTCTAAAAGTACGGTGAAGAATGCACAAAATTATTTTTCATTACTGTTCATATAATCGGCATAAGCAGCACTCTCCTGTACGATTAAAAAAAAAATCATAGATCATGCCCACTCATGCAGCACCTAGACCAAATTAAAGGAAATCCTTATTTATAAAGAAATGGAAAATACCAATAGCATGATCATGTAGCATCTAAGGAGAGAAAGCTTACATGTAGGTTATATCAAGGTGACCTTAAAAACTGCAGACATAACTCATTTGCATTAAGGAGGCAGTACAACACTAGCCAAAAATTACAGACCAGCAGCCCTAATCACACATCATAAAAGTCTTTAAATGGGTAATGAGATGCCAAATCACTAATTTTATGAAATAGCACAACTTGCACTGCTGAATTCAGCATAGATTAAGAATGGGAAGTTCTAGATTGTCTGGGCTACTAAACCACAGTGATAGCATTCTGGAGAGACTGGAAGAAGCCCAAATAAGTAGATATGAAGAACAAATGCGATCATGAGGTGATTGCACATAAAATTAGGGCTGTAAGTATAACTTAGAATGTAGGGAAATGGATATTGAACTTTCTGAGAGATAGTACACAGAGTGGCAATATTTAAAACCAAATCCGACAATAGCAAAATAAAAAGATCAGTGCCCCAAGGTACGATTCTTGTGCCTTTACCTTTTCTTATCTTCACAGTAGAGACAGCTAAAACAACTAGCCACAGTTTGGTATCATCATTTGCAGATGATAGCATAATAAGCATAAAAATTAATTCGGTAGAAAACACGGAAAAATTGCAAGATATAAGCAAAGTCTTTCAACTGGCAGTGGTAAATGGTGAAAAGTTCCAAGTACTTAGAAATGAAAAGAACGAAGAACTCAGAAGAATCACTATGGTATATAAAACACAAAAGGAGCTAACCTTTTTTTCAAAGATCTCAGCAAGGCAAATGTCACGACTGCCAGGAAAATGATGGTGTGGATAGTGAGGGCCTTCAGGACAGTGTAAATAATTGAATAGGTAGCACTTTTCAAATTGCTTGTGCTTTTTTGCTTGTTGACTGTTCCAGTCAGGGAAGGAGTAATATCAGAGCTGGAACAGAATCAAAGATTATTTACTGCCCGCATACAGCCACTAAAGCATTTTAATTACTGGGAATACCTCAGAGATTTAAATATGAGTGAGAGATGCATTTTAATGTATACGTGGAAATTACTTGAAAGTCTAGTCCCAAATCTGCACACTGCCATAACATGATACTAAAGTGAGAGATGGGAGAATGTATAGAATAACTACAATGGAAGGCAGGGGCACCAAGAGCATAATAAGAGAACATCGTATCCACGTATATGATCCCAGACATTTTAACATCGTGTCATAAAATATCACAAACACTGTTGGAACAAGTGTAAAAGTGGTCAAGAAGAAACTAGATAATTTCCTCAGCCAAGTGTCGGATAAACCAGGCTGTGACGGATATGTGGTTTAACGGCCGTCTGTCCCAACACTGGTAAAAATCTAACTCGACTAAAACCAATATCTCACTGTGTCAAGTCCACAAGCAGCCCTGGAGACCAAACTCACCCGAGAATATGACAAAAGTCCCAAAAATAACTCTGTTTAATAAATGTGGATGTGTCTCGTCAGAAAGTGTTTTCTGGAGAAGAAAAAGGTCGTCATGAAACGATGGTTCTGAGTTGACTGAGTGTCTCAGGTGACCAGCGAAGGCACACGTCTCAAAATATAAAAAAAACTGGATGTCATTGATAAACGTGTCTATGGAACATCCAACCCAAATTATCTGCTAGTTACACTGTATACACTCCAACTTTGCACATGATGAGAGAACATGATAATGATACACTACCGAAAACCATTACCGAGTACAAGGGAAGCAAAAGCAGTAGAAGCGTAAAGACGATGTAATCAGTCGTTCACTCTTGAAGACGTAGTTTTGAGGAGATCAGTCCCTCAGTCTGGAGAAAAGTTTTGCTCCATAGTTCGGAACAATGTGAAGCTGGCTTTGAAAGGGAACTGCCCTCTCATTCTTACTTCTACTAGTGGACTCCGTCTCTCCTGTCGTCAAGATTAATTAATTATCTGCATCTCACCTTTGAAATTATATGTCTCCATAATGTTGTTTCAGCTTCACATTGTTTCAGACTCCTGAACAAAACTCTGAGAGACTGACCACCTCAAAACTACATCTTCAAAGGTGACAGACTGATTACATCGTAAATAACAGTTGCATTTGTCTTACTTTGCTGCTTAACAGTATTGTATATCAATAATATCGTGAAGCAACAACTAGTTTAATGAAGAAAGTCAAGATGATGCAACAGAGACTCAAGAAATTAACGATAAATTTTATGAATTTCATCCAGCATTCCTAACAACAGCCCGTCACAGACATCTGCCTGAGGATCCTTTTCCAAGCAACAAAAAAATCAATATCCCAAAACAAATGTCCCGGTATTTGTATTTGTATTAAAATAAAAATAGACAAACATGGCAATGGCGTTATTGCCTTAAAAAGGAAATCCACTGGAGTGGTGGAAAGAAAATATGAGAGTTCTTCCATCTTGGGCAAACCTTGCCAGTAAATGTCTGAATTTTTCCTCTTTTCAGTAGAGAGTGAAAGTTTGTTCAGCCTTGGAGGAAACACCTGCTCCCCTTGGAGGAAACACCTGCTCCCCTTGCAGGAAACACCTGCTCCCCTTGCAGGAAACACCTGCTCCCCTTGGAGGAAACACCTGCTCCCCTTGCAGGAAACACCTGCTCCCCTTGCAGGAAACACCTGCTCCCCTTGGAGGAAACACCTGCTCCCCTTGGAGGAAACACCTGCTCCCCTTGGAGGAAACACCTGCTCTCCTCACACAAACATATTAACTTCTGAAAATAGAGAGATATTGATGTTCTTCAACCTTAGTTTGAGAAATTTTTATTTTAGCTATTAAAATAAGATATATTTTATTCGATTTTTAAATGTGTCGTCAAGGGTTGAAAAAAAAAAATTAAACTGTATAACTAAAATGAGTTAATTCAGTTTAACATTGAAGAGAGATTCTTGTGTAAAGTTCTGAACCATAATTTTAGATTTTCAATTTACGGTTATTAAAAGAAGCACATTTTCTTTCAGTTTTCAAAATGTTTTTATAGTTTTAAATAAATAGAATTATGAATTTGGCAGTTGTTAAGATTCAAGAGACTGGAAATATAGGGAAGGCAAAGAGCAGATTTCACAGGAATAGAGAGTTTGGGGAGAAGAAAGTTCGTTTAGCACGTGAGTAGACTGATCATGACATCGGAAGGGTAGCCAAGGTGAGAAACCGATCAGGCAGGAGTGAAAATTTCAGAGTCAAGAAACTGAAGGTCAGAAATATTGAAGGCATTGAGAAAGAAAAAGTAAGAACACTTTACTTGATAGAGGGAGCATGGTAAGAAAAGCAGTGAATGTACATGCCACTGTGCAGTAGTTTTCCAAAAACGGTAAAAGAAAAACCTGCAACAGAGCAATAGAAATGCACAGTAATTGTTCTTATTTCTCTCCTCCGTGCCCTCTGCATTTGTGACTCAGTTTCTTAACTCAGAAAATTCCGCTCTTAACAATTCGTTCTCTCGTCTTTGCTTCTCTTACGATTTAATAAACTCTGACTTCTCAAGTGCTAAACGGACTTTCTTCTCTCCCAAACTCTCTACTGTCAAATTTCCTCTTCTTTTATCTTCCCTATATTTTCAGTCTCCTAAATCTTAACAACTCTCTGTTTCTTAGACATCAAACTTAATTTTCGCCTTTGTAGTAATGTAGTTTGTACCTCTCTTCCTGTTACTGATGCTTCCAGAGTCTACTCCATTTCCTGCTTCTCTTGTTCTCTTAGATATTTTGGAGAAACTGGCCGCTCTCTTTCTGACAGACTTAAAGAGCACAAAATAAGTGTTAGTCTTGCCGACACCATTAATACTCTTTTCTGTTATGCTAGAGATCATCCTATTAACTGGTCCTCTTTCAGAACTGTCAGCCTTTATTCAAGTCATCAGAGACGTCGTCTTGTTTAAGCATCCACATTACACTTTTTTTTTTCAACAAGTCGGCCGTCTCCCACCGAGGCAGGGTGACCCAAAAAGAAAGAAAATCCCCAAAAAGAAAATACTTTCATCATCATTCAACACTTTCACCTCACTCATACATAATCACTGTCTTTGCAGAGGCGCTCAGATACGACAGCTGAGAATAGTCCCTCCCAGCTGTCACTATCCCAGACCCCTCCTTTAAAGTGCAGGCATTGTACTTACCATTTCCAGGACTCAAGTACACCTAAATCAATTAACTGGTTTCCCTGAATCCCTTCACAAAATGTTACCCTGCTCACACTCCAACAGCTCGTCAGGTCCCAAAAACCATTCGTCACCATTCAGTCCTATCTAACACGCTCACACATGCTTGCTGGAAGTCAAAGCCCCTCGCCCACAAAACCTCCTTTACCCCCTCCCTCCAACCTTTCCGAGGACGACCCCTATCCCGCCTTCCTTCCCCTACAAATTTATACGCTCTCCAAGTCATTCTACTTTGATCCATTCTCTCTAAATGTCCAAACCACCTCAACAACCCCTCTTCAGCCCTCTGACTAATACTTTTAGTAACTCCACACCTCCTAATTTCCACAGTCCGAATTTTCTGCATAATATTTACACCACACATTGCCCTTAGACAGGACATCTCCACTGCCCCCAGCCGCATCCTCGCTGCAGCATTTGCAACACATGCTTCACACCCATATAAGTGTGTTGGTACCACTATACTTTCGTACATTCCCTTCTTTGCCTCCATGGATAACGTTTTTTGTCTCCACAGATACCTCATCGCACCACTCACCTTTTTTCCTTCATCATTTCTATGGTTAACCTCATTCTTCATAAACCCATCCGCTGACAAGTCAACTCCCAAATATCTGAAAACATTCACTTCTTCCATAATCCCTCTCTCCAATGTGATATCCAATTTTTCTTTATTTAAATCGTTTGATACCCTCATCACCTTACTCTTATCTATGTTCACTTTCAACTTTCTACCTTTACACACCCTCCCAAACTCGTCCACTAACCTTTGCAACTTTTCTTTAGAATCTCCCATAAGCACTGTATCATCAGCAAAAAGTAACTGTGTCAACTCCCATTTTGTATTTAATTCCCCATAATTTAATCCCACCCCTCTCCCCAACACCCTAGCATTTACTTCTTTTACAACCCCATCTATAAATATATTAAACAACCATGGTGACATTACACATCCCTGTCTAAGACCTACTTTTACCTGGAAGTAATCTCCCTCTCTCCTACACACCCTAACCTGAGCCTCACTATCCTCATAAAAATTCTTTACAGCATTCAGTAACTTACTACCTATTCCATACACTTGCAACATTTGCCACATTGCTCCCCTATCCACTCTATCATATGCCTTTTCTAAACCCATAAATGCAATGAAAACTTCCCTACCTTTATCTAAATACTATTTACATATATGCTTCAATGTAAACACAAGATCTACACATCCCCTACCCACTCTAAAGCCTCCTTGCTCATCCGCAATCCTACTCACCGTTTTACCTCTAATTCTTTCAATAATAACCCTACCGTACACTTTACCTGGTATACTCAGTAAACTTATTTCCCTATAATTCTTACACTCTCTTTTATCCCCCTTCCCTTTATATAAAGGAACTATACATGCTCTCTGCCAATCCCTAGGTACCTTCCCTTCTTTCATACATTTATTAAACAACAATACCAATCACTCCAACACTATATCCTCCCCTGCTTTTAACATTTCTGTCATTATCCCGTCAGTTCCAACTGCTTTACCCCCTTTCATTCTACGTAATGCCTCACGCACCTCCCCCACACTCACATCCTGCTCTTCTTCACTCCTAAATGATGTTATACCTCCCTGGCCAGTGCATGAAATTACCGCCTCCCTTTTTTCATCGACATTTAAAAGTTCCTCAAAATATTCCCGCCATCTACCCAATACCTCCAGCTCCCCATCTACTAACTCCACTACTCTGTTTTTAACTGACAAATCCATTCGTTCCCTAGGCTTTCTTACCTTGTTTATCTCCAAAAAAAATTTATGTTTTCAACAAAATTTCTTGACAGAGCCTCTCCCACTCTTTCATCTGCTCTTCTTTTGCACTCTCTCACCACTCTCTTCACCTTTCTTTTACTCTCCATATACTCTGCTCTTCTATTAAGACTTCTGTTTTGTAAAAACCTCTCATAAGCTACCTTTTTCTCTTTTATCACACCCTTTACTTCATCATTCCACCAATCACTCCTCTTTCCTCCTGCACCCACCCTCCTATAGCCACAAACTTATGCCCCACATTCTAATACTACATTTTTAAAACTATCCCAACTCTCTTCAACCCCCCCACTACTCATACTTGCACTAGCCCACCTTTCTGCCAATAGTTGCTTAAATCTCACCCTAACTTCCTCCTCCCTTAGTTTATACTCTTTTACCTCTTTCTTACTTGCTGTTGCCATTTTCTTTTTGTCCCATCTACCTTTTACTCTAACTGTAGCTACAACCAAATAATGATCCGATATATCCGTTGCCCCTCTATAAACATGTACATCCTGAAGCCTATCCATCAACCTTTTATCCACCAATACATAATCTAACAAACTACTTTCCTTACGTGCTATATCATACCTTGTATATTTATTTATCCTCTTTTTCATAAAATATTTATTATACTTATTACCAAACCTCTTTCTGCATATAGCTCAATTAACGGTTCCCCATTTACATTTACCCCTGTCACCCCAAATGTACCTACTACTCCATCCACAACATTTTTACCCACTTTAGCATTAAGATCCCCAACCACAATTACTCTCTCACTTGGTTCAAAACTCCCCACACATTCACTCAACATTTCCCAAAATCTCTCTCTCTCCTCTACACTTCTCTCTTCTCCAGGTGCATAAACACTTACTATAGCCCACTTTTCACATCCAACCTTTATTTTACTCCACATAATCCTTGAATTTATACATTTATATTCCCTCTTTACCTGCCATAACTGATTATTCAACATTATTGCCACTCCTTCTTTAGCTCTAACTCTATTTGAAACACCAGACCTAATCCTATTTATTTCTCCCCACTGAAACTCTCCTACTCCTTTCAGCTTTGTCTCACTTAAAGCCAGGACATCCAGCTTCTTTTCATTCATAACATCTACAATCATCTCTTTCTTATCATTCGCACAACATCCACGCACATTCAAACATCCCACTTTGACGGTTTTCTTCTTTTTCTTTTTAGTAAGCTATACAGGAAAAGGGGTTACTAGCCCGTTGTTCCCGGCATTTTAGTTGACTTTTACAACACGCATGGCTTATGGAGGAAATATTCTTATTCCACTTCCCCATGGATATTAAAGGAAAAGCAATAAGGACTAGAACTATTAAGATAAAATCAAAGAAACCTCAGATGAGTGTGTATACATAAACGTGTACATGTTTGCGTAGTGTGACCTAAGTGTAAGTAGAAGTAGCAAGACGTACCTGAAATCTTGCATGTTTATGAGACAGAAAAAAGACACCAGCAATCCTACCATCATGTAAAACAAATACAGGCTTTTGTTTTACACTCACTTGGCAGGACGGTAGTACCTCCCTGGGTGGTTGCTGTCTACCAACCTCCTACTACTACCTCATTACACAACTTTCCTAATATGAATGTTAATACTGGCATTGTCATTATAGATTCCTTTCTTTCTCCTTTCATTGTCAAATCCTCCAATCTTCTAAACATTCTTGAACTGACCTGAACTTTATCTCCTCTGCTCATTTGCTATATTTTCACTGCCTTTCCCTTCTTCTGCCTAGGTGGGGTCTGTCCTATATTTTTTTTTATTTTTTAAGTTTTTGTCCTACCCTCGTGAGCCATTAGCTCTCTTGCAGTGTTCCTTTGTCTTCTTTCTCGTCTTTTTAGACAACCTCCACTCTTACTATTGCTTCTTTAACACTCCACTCTCCGACCCTTGTGTCACTACCACTATTCCCTTCTTATTGCCACCTCTGTTATTTCTGAACTACTTATTCTACTACTACTACTACTACCTCAGCCTCTACTGCCATTACTTATACTAATATTTTACTACCTCCTTTCATACTACTACTGCTGCTCCTTAGACCTTCTCGTATATATACTGACTCCCTTAACTTTGCGCTTCTGTATTTCTTGTTAATGGTTCAATTCGGACCGATACGTCGTCAAAAGTTTCATTATCCTTTGTGCGGATTATTTTTGCATTGTTCCAGTCATAGTATTGTGCCTTTTATTCTTTAGTAAATATGTAAATTGATTAAAAAATAATGTTCCCTTTTTACAGTTTGTAAGTCTCAAGGTGATTCATGTAATTAGTAATGAGTGATGATATTTTCTTCTCAGAGAAATTAAGAAATTTAGTATTTAACCTCCGTGGGCTATTTAATATTTATTTAGCAAAAGCAGTTCTTTAAATATTGAACATAATTAACATAATTTAAAAAATAGAAAAATATTGAAAAAGTTTCAGCATCAATATCGGTACCAACCTAAAACTGAGTATCAATATCAGTCAATATTCTGGTCCCGTCACATCAATACACAATACGATTATTCTTAATATGAAAATATAAACTGTTTTATAAAAAAAAAATATATTCCAGCACCGACTAATGATAATTAATGTTTTAGTCATAATTTTGCCCTAATACATTTCAAATTCACGTGGAACAAATAATGCATACAAGAAAAAAAAAAGGAATAAAACAATTATAGAAATATTGAAAAATATGTTGAGCACACTGTTACAAACGTGTTAAAATGTTTTTGTGGACATTGTACTCCCACCATTTTCTCTCTCTCTATCTTCTAAAAAAATATACTTTTATTTAAGAATATTAAATAAGGGTCGGATGCGAAAAGTGGGTCATAATAAGCGTGTATGCACCTGGAGAAGAGAGGAGTGTAAAAGAGAGAGAGAGATTTTGGGAGATGTTAAGTGAATGTGTAGGAACTTTTGAGCCAAGTGAGAGAGTAATTGTGGTAGGGAACCTAAATGCTAAAGTGGGAGAAACATGTAGAGAGGGTGTAGTAGGTAAGTTTGGGGTGCCAGGTGTAAATGATAATGGGAGCCCTTTGATTGAACTTTGTATAGAAAGGGGTTTAGTTATAGGCAATACATACTTTAAGAAAAAGAGGATAAATAAGTATACAAGATATGATGTAGGGCGTAATGACAGTAGTTTGTTGGACTATGTAACTATCCCCAACAAGAACAATGTTCTTACCTTCCTTGGTGTCGTTCGTGACGTTCCCTGTAGTCGACTCACACTCATCGGGTAACACGGAGAATCGTTAAATTTATTTAATAAATATAAAGAACATACTAAGAATTTAAACAATTCTCTCGCATGTTTGAGGAATTAGACACCTGCAACACCAGGGTATATTTATTTCAAATAAAGGTGTTGCATTTGTGTCTAAGTCTTCATCACGTCGATACAGTTTACAATTATTGTAATGTTATCCATTGTTACATAACATAAGAACATAAGAAAGGAGGAACACTGCAGCAGGCCTGTTGACCCATACTAGGCATGTCCTTCACAATCCATCCCACTAACAGAATAAACGCTAAACAATTTTCAATGCTACCCAAGAAATAAGCTTTGATAATTCTATTAACTCTTGTACAAGTCCCACTCAAATCCAACCCCTCTCACTCATAAATTTATCCAACCTAAATTTGAAACTACCCAAATAGGAAACGTGGAACGGGTGACGTTCATCCCTCTGGGTGTGAGAATGATTGACGTTCATTACTCTGGGTGTGAGAATGATTAACATTCATCACTTTGGGTTCTACCCCAAGGTAACAAGAGTAAGACAGGAGAGAGGTAAATGGGAAGATTACATTTTTCTTGGACTGGCACAAAAGTTAGAGAAACAAGCAGGAAAAGACTGTTGAGTAGACTTCAGGATGTACATGTTTATAGAGGGGCCACAGATATATCAGATCACTTTTTAGTTGTAGCTACAGTGAGAGTAAAAGGTAGATGGAATACAAGGAAAATAGAAGCAACAAGTAAGAGAGAGGTGAAGGTTTATAAATTAAAAGAGGAGGCAGTTAGGGTAAGATATAAACAACAATTGAAGGATAGATGGGCTAGTGAGAGTATAGGCAATGGGGTTGAAAATGTATGGGGTAGATTTAAAAATGTAGTGTTAGAGTGTTCAGCAGAAGTTTGTGGTTATAGGAAAGTGGGTGTGGGAGGGAAGAAGAGCGATTGGTGGAATGATGATGTAAGGGAGAAAAAGTTAGCATATGAGAGGTAAAATGTATGGTAGAGATATTATTGAAAGAATTAAGAGCAAGACGGAGAGTATGATAGCAAATGAACAAGGAGGTTTTAGGAAAGGTTGGTGTGTGTAGACTAAGTGTTTACAGTGAAACATATAGGTGAACAGTATTTAGATAAGGATAAAGAGGTTTTTGTTTCATTTATGGATTTGCAAAAGTCGTATGACAGGATGGATAGGGGGGATATGTAGCAGATGGTGCAGGTGTATGGAATAGGAGGTAGGTTACTGAAAGCAGTGAAGAGTTTATACGAGGATAGTGAGGCTCAGGTTAGAGTATGTAGGAGAGAGAGATTATTGCCCGGTAAAAGTAGGCCTTAGACAAGGATATGTGATATCACCATGGCTGTTCAATATATTTATAGATGCTGTTGTAAGAGAAGTGAATTCGCGGGTGTTGGCAAGAGGTGTGGGGTTAAAAGATAAAGAATCTAACACAAAGTGGAAGTTGTCACAGCTGCTTTTTGCTGATGACACTGTGCTTTTGGGAGATTCTGAAGAGAAGTTGCAGAGGTTGGTGGATGAGTTTTGTAGGGTATGTAAAAGAAGGAAAT
This sequence comes from Cherax destructor, assembly GCA_009830355.1. Taxonomy (NCBI): domain Eukaryota; kingdom Metazoa; phylum Arthropoda; class Malacostraca; order Decapoda; family Parastacidae; genus Cherax; species Cherax destructor. Next base: position 95,771 of record WNWK01005531.1, on the reverse strand, counting down.
TGAAAGTGAATATAGGAAAGAGTAAGGTGATGAGGATAACAAGGAGATTAGGTGATGAAAGGTTGGATATCAGACTGGAGGGAGAGAGTATGGAGGAGGTGAATGTATTCAGATATTTAGGAGTGGACGTGTCAGCAGTTGGGTCTATGAAGGATGAGGTGAATCATAGAATTGATGAGGGTAAAAGGGTGAGTGGTGCACTTAGGAGTCTGTGGAGACAAAGAACTTTGTCCGTGGAAGCAAAGAAGGGAATGTATGAGAGTACCAACACTCTTATATGGGTGTGAAGCATGGGTGGTGAATGTTGCAACGAGGAGAAGGCTGGAGGCAGTGGAGATGTCATGTCTGAGATAAATGTGTGGTGTGAATATAATGCAGCTAATTCGTAGTGTGGAAATTAGGAGGAGGTGCGGGATTACCACGACTATTATCCAGAGGGCTGAGGAGGGGATGTTGAGGTGGTTTGGACATGTAGAGAGGATGGAACAAAGTACAATGATTTCGAGAGTGTATAAATCTGTAGTGGAGGGAAGGCGGGGTAGGTGTCGGCCTAGGAAAGGTTGGAGGGAGGGGGTAAAGGAGGTTTTGTGTGCGAGGGGCTTGGACTTCCAGCAAGCATGCATGGGCGTATTTGATAGGAGTGAATGGAGACAAATGGTTTTCAATACTTGACGTGCTGTTGGAGTGGAAGCAAAGTAACATTTATGAAGGGATTCAGGGAAACCTGCAGGCCAGACTTGAGTCCTGGAGATAGGAAGTACAGTGCCTGCACTCTAAAGGAGGGATGTTAAATGTTGCAGTTTTATAACTGTAGTGTAAGCATGCCTCTGGCAAGATAGTGATTGAGTAAATGATGATGAAAGTTTTTCTTTTTCGGGCCACTCTGCCTTGGTGGGAAACGGCCGATGTGTTAATAAAAAAAAACTATTTTTCATCTTGTTACAGTTTAATCGTCATCTACACTAGTCGTTTTTCATTGAATTTATTTATCCTTTTTACCACCAAGAATAAATTGTGTTTAGGATGCTAGATCCACCAACTTGTAGGGACCTTTCATGAAAGAGGTGTAAAATTCAGATCTGACAGGCCAGCAGATGTTTCATCAGGTTTGGGTTATTATTTATCTACCACCTGTGACAAGGGATCCTCCTCCACTCTCCTTACTAATAATCCAACACCATCCTTATTTATTTTCCAGCAACTTGTACATATACATTTGCTGGTGATTATTTGTAATCGTTCTTTGTATACTATTTTAAATTCTCGCTATATATTAATTTGGCAAACATTCCACAGGTAAGAGCGCCGTGAAGACCCCTGGCGGAGCCTCCTAGTGTTTCCACTGAGCTCACAGGTAAGAGCGCCGTGAAGACCCCTGGCGGAGCCTCCTAGTGTTTCCACTGAGCTCACAGGTAAGAGCGCCGTGAAGACCCCTGGCGGAGCCTCCTAGTGTTTCCACTGAGCTCACAGGTAAGAGCGCCGTGAAGACCCCTGGCGGAGCCTCCTAGTGTTTCCACTGAGCTCACAGGTAAGAGTGCCGTGCAGAGCCCTGGCGGAGCCTCCTAGTGCTCCTACTGAGCTCCCTGAAAATGGTCTATCCTGCTTACATCCCAACACTTCCTTACTGTTAAATCATTTTTATTTATTAATGGACTTTAATTATTAATGGATTTTACTTATTAAAGGATTGCTTGAATGGATTTTTATAGCTCTGGTGTGGTGAAAATTCATAAATATGTTTGTAATATTTCTTTCTATCTGAGAATATACTTATAGAATGAGCGAAAACGAACAAAAAAAAAAAATCATGGCATGTTATTGGACTTCAATTTTCATACTGTACACCTCACATAACAGTGTTAATCTAAAAGGTAACTTAACTATTTTTTTCTTCCTGCAAACATTGCGTATTTTACATCATATTATAAACAATAAAAAATGGAAAGCAAAAATTCCCATATATTATTAATTCTCGAATTAAAAAAAAAAGCACTACAAGACTTCACGATTTTTTCTCTCATGGAATAATTTTGAATATTATAGAAATATGACAATTAACTAGGATAATTTTGACTGCGTTCATAAAAATTAATATACAAGATTAATTTCGATTTTTTATATATAGTTATATACATTAAAAGCACATACATACACAAAACAGAAAAAGTTTTTTTTTAATCAATTTTTTTACGAAGATATTCAACAGCTATATGAAACAGTTAATGGTAAGTCATAAATGACAAAAATTCCAGAAAGATCAAAATAAGGAAAAAAATGTCTTCAAGTGATTTTAATATGAAATATAAACAATGTCATATTTTTTTTTATTTTCTAAAGATTGAATATTTGCATACTGTGGTGTTACTTTATTTTTTGGTAAATGTCGTTGTATATTAATTTGATCATATTAGGTGAAGGCTCAGATTTATTGCATTCCCTTGCTTGCCATGTACCTGTTCCATGTAACAGTTTATTTGCATGAGAAATGTTGGAAAGCAGCTTTTCATTGTTTAAAGTAAACTGAGAAAAATGTCCATTTACACTCTGTAGTGGAGACTGAAACACTAAGGAAAGCTCTTAACAAATTTGATTAGATTAAGTAAATTTTCTCTGTAGTGAACTTCAGATGGTATTGAGTGTCTTGGTGTCATGTGACAAAATACAGCCAATGTCTCAACTTGTTACAAGTGGACGCCATTCATATTTCAACTCTTGTTGTTCATGTTTCTTTTTTTTTTTTTGAGAAAGTTCTTAAATGAATAGTTTCTCACTTCCTACAATACCAAAATGACCCTCATTAAATACCTAAATGACCTACACATGCATCTCACTTGTGTTCTGATCATCCCACTGGTTACCAGAACTCTGAAGCTACTTAGAAAAATTGAAACCTTAATATATTTGGAGTGTCAGATGACGGAAGATGGTTGTTTGGGTTTTGGGGATCAATATTAATTACTAGTTCATCTTTCATAAGTGTTGACTTGATGAAGCAACTCAGGATCTGAATATACAACTGACCGCAATTATTGACAACACAATGAATCATTGCATTGCGAACTTGTAAAATAACATTGAATTTGTCAGTCATATTCCAAGAATTGAAAGTTGAGATGTGTGTATGAATTTCAAAGATGACGATGCAAAAAAATCAGAAGATTATAACCTATCTTTAGTATGAGCTAATTGGAAGTATAAATGCTTTAAAGTGCTTCCACTGCTCCAAAATTATCAGTTATGAATGTATTTCCTGAAAATCCTTGGTGTCCAATAATCTCTTCTATGAATTAATGAAATATGAATTAAATTCCCTGATTAGTTGGTCAAGTGACCTTGAAATAGTTTGGTTGAGTAACCAAAGTACAGTTAGTTGTGCCAGCAGCTAATTCCTCACAATTAGATTATTCTAAAATATTAGTTTTCGGTTCTTCAAGAGATTACCAAAAAACTGTGCTGCAGATTCTTCTTGAAAAACTGGCACACCAACAAAATGGTCTGTGATTTCCTTTAAGATAAGCCAGAGTACTACATTACGATTGCCATGACATTCTCACTCGAGATTTCAGTAGATTCGTCAATTATAAAATAATAATACTGAGCATTTTTAACACTATTGCACTAGGTCTTTACTTAAATTCACAGCAAGAGTATTTCCAACACTAGTATCACATATACGTCTACAGTTCTTTGCAATATCCGATTCTGGAATCAACTTTGGCAAAAGTTCTGAAAGAAGATCGATCAGTTTACATGATATCTACAAGCATTTCTGCATGACTGATAGCAGCCTAAATAATTATGGTCTCTCTAACAACAGCCTGGATATCTTTACATGTGAAAAAAAAATCAGTGGGTCTCGTCCTCATGTAGGTGTTTAGCTCTTGCAAGTTTCACCTTCATGATAACTAGACATTATTAGCCCTGCTTGTTTGAAATAAAGGGTTTAAAAAAATAAATAGGAGATCCATTCACGGATCAAACCAATTAGCCTATTTGCAGTTTTAACTATTTTAATTGGATATACCTTGAAGTATGCCAGTAGACTTTCTTGATAGGACCATCTCCCACCTTAAATGAAACCATCAACTTTAAATCAAACCCATCTTATTGCTTCATTATGCTGAGGTTGCAAATGCCTTGGATGTCTTTGATTTCATGTTCCATTGCAGTACAGATAACTTTGGCTTCAGAGTACTGTCGCACATTTTGCAAAACGTATTTTGGCGTGTCTGATCATAATAGTCCATGGGAAGCAAACACTAACCAGCCACCAGGTGCAGAACAACTGTATATTCGATTTTTAGGTCATATTTCCACTACTTTCCTTAGAAGATTCATTTTCATCATCACTCTCATATATATCAGGTCTTATTTTCAACATAACCACTTGAAACATTTGTGGGGACGACGTGGAATCAGAGCATTGCATAAATTAGTGTCACTGGGTGAAGGAAGGGTTACCGAACTGACCTCTGGCTGACGCACTGGCACAGCAGACAGGAGGTCTGTGCACTGTGCAGGAGCCTGGAGGAGTGGAGGCCATGATCAGGACGTGTCGCGGTGCTGGTAGTATAGGGTGGTTGGCTGTGGCCCATAATATAAAATTTCCTTTAGCGATACATTTTTATTAAATGCACATTTTCCTGTTATTTATTAAAATTTTGTTTATTCCAGATTTATGCCAACTGTATCAATATTATCCTAGAATTAAACTAAAATGGGACACATGCTAAAATTGTCTTTACCACAAAAATTCTGATAAAAGCATTATCCTTGGCAGACGGCAGTGTCAAATTTTCACATATAATGAAAAAAAAATACATTCGAAATAATACGAATGTCTTTGTGGGAAGATGGAAGTCAGATAATGAGAAAAAGAAAGTTAACTGTACCTATTGTAAGATAAAAGGATATTAAAAGGAATTTTGTTATATATTTGAAAGAGATGTGAGAAATGATCGTGTCGGGTGTCACCAAACAAATCATATTTTCGATGCTACAAGGGCACAAAGGCCCTGGCTAGGATGAAACCTAGGATGAAAACCTAGTTATTGCCCTGGCTAGGATGAAACCTAGTTATTGCCCTGGCTAGGATGAAACCTAGGATGAAAACCTAGTTATTGCCCTGGCTAGGATGAAACCTAGGATGAAAACCTAGTTATTGCCCTGGCTAGGATGAAACCTAGGATGAAAACCTAGTTATTGCCCTGTTCGAGAAAAATGCGAATGTATTTTGGTATTTACATATTTTTTCCAACCTAACTACTGTGAAAATATAAATGCAAATAATCATTTAGAATTAACCAAACCATACCACGGGTGGGATTTGAACTCGTGGCGAGTGAGTTGTAAAGCTCCAGGCGTCAGCCCACCCGTGGTATGCTTTGTTTGCAATCGCGTCAATACGATTTCGTATATCATGATTTAGAATTGTCTGCATGAAATGATTTACACTGTTTGCGTATTCAATATGCCGTGCACATCGAATACGCAAATTTTAACTAGTGTTTCTATCACTGTAGAGGTGTCCCAGAGAAGAGTAGTGTATTCAGTGTATGCAGTATGTACAGTAGTGGGAGCATTTCTTGATGGGCATGACTCCAGAGGGATCAATAAGTAGTAAAGACTACACAAGCCTAGCAGTCTATGGTGACTGTTTGGAGACGTCTGTTATTCCACTCTAATATAGCCGTAGTGGAATCAAGTTTTGGAGTAGCTTGAAGGTGTGTAGTGTTGGGGATGGGGGGTCCAGGGCACAGCCTGGTTCATAGGCAAATGTCACCCGCAACACACCTCGGCTCAATACTCAACTGTCTCCATCAATAACTCACCAGCACACAGGACAGCACTGCTGTTGATATATAAAAATGATTTATTACACAGAGTTAAGATATATACACAGGTGGGCTCAGTGACCAAGTTACTCTACTGAGTAGCAAGTAACAAATTTACGTTGATTTGAATTTATCAGTTGCAATCAAAAACACCAGAGGTCGTCTGCTATGACATTACAACGACAACTTATATTAATAATACTAATAGCATAAGGCTGGATTTGGAGAGACCTTCTCATTATTCTAGCATTTCTTGACTTCATAATATTAACAAAGGTAAAAGAGTTGTGGTCTGAGAATACAGTAATGTTGAAGTGAGAAGTACACTAGTATACGTCAAAATGCTCTAACGCCAACACCACAGCTAATCCCTCTTTCATAATCGTGGCAAAGTTTTCCTGGTGACGTTTGAGTTTTGAGAAAAGTAAGAAGTAGGATGGAGTGTGTCAGCGGTTGACGACTTCAGTAGAAACAGCAGCCTCTGCATAATCGCTAGTATCTTTATATAAGAAAAAGATTTGCTAAAGTGGGGACTCCTCAAGACAGGAGCAGAGGAAAACAAGCGCTTCAACCTAACAAACAACAAGTTACAATCATGAGTCCAATGAAACTTAAGTGTGCTGCTGGTGAGCTCAGTGAAACTAGCAGCGAGCTAAGAAATATTAGGACAGAACTAGCAGACATAACCAGCAATCCCAAGAAATCTCTGAACTCCCTATCCTGAGGCACTAGAAAACCTGAGACATCACGAACCTTTGCATCAATTGGAACAATCTCACCCTGACTTTTGCAAAAAACGAGTTATGTAATCCTGGCTTGACCATAACTATACTTAGCCAAGTTCGCAGTAAAGTTGTAGTGTGTCAATCCCTCAAACAATGCTCTGAGACGTCAAGTGTCGCGCCCAGTCGTCACTATAAACCATTAAGTCGTCAAGGTATGTTTCAACTTCGTCCAAGATGTAAGTCAACTTGTACATTAGGCGTTGGAACACCTGATGTACAATTATTGAATTATTCCTTCATATTTTCTACATTTAGGAAATTATGTAAAAAATTTCCACGTATGTGTGTGTGTGTGTGTGTGTGTGTACTCACCTAATTGTGGTTGCAGGGGTCGAGACTCAGCTCCTGGCCCCCGCCTCTTCACTGATCGCTACTGGGCCCCTTCTCTCCCTGCTCCATGAGCTTTATCATACCTCGTCTTAAAGCTATGTATGAGTTCCTGCTTCCACTACATCTCTTGCTAGATTATTTCACTTCCTGACTACTCTATGGTGAAGAAATACTTACTAACATCCCTTTCACTCATCTGAGTCTTCAACTTCCAATTGTGCCCCCTTGTTTCTGTATCTCCTCTCTGGAACATCCTATCTCTATCCACCTTGTCTATTCCCCGCAGTATTTTGTATGTCGTTATCATGTTTTCCCTAACCCTCCTGTCCTCCAGTGTTGTCAGGCCGATTTCCCTTAACCTTTCTTCGTAGGACAATCCCCTTAGCTCTCGAACTAACTTTGTCGCAAACCTTTGCACTTTCTCTAATTTCTTGACGTGCTTGACCAGGTATGAGTTCCAAACTGGTGCTGCATACTCTAGTATGAGCCTAACGTACACGATGTACAGTGTCTTGAACGATTCCTTACTAAGGTATCGGAACGCTATTCTCAGGTTTGCCAGTCGCCCGTATGCTGCAGCAGTTATCTCGTTGATGTGTGCTTCCGGAAACGTGCTTGGTGTTATACTCACCCCAAGATCTTGGCGGGGTTAAATTCAAGAAGCCAGTTGCTGGACCAGGTGTTCAGCATGTCCAGGTCTTTTTGAAGTCCTGCCTGATCCTCATCTGATTTAATTCTCCTCATTAACTTCACATCGTCTGCGAACAGAGACACTTCTGAGTCTATCCCGTCCGTCATGTCATTCACATATACCAAGAATAGCACTGGTCCTAGGACTGACGCCTGTGGGACCCCGCTCGTCACCGGCGCCCACTGTGATACCTCATCACGTACCATGACCCGTTGTTGCCTCCCTGTCAGGTATTCTCTGATCCATTGCAATGCCCTTCGTGTTATACACGCCTGATCCTCTAACTTCTGCACTAATTTCTTATGAGGAACTGTGTCGAAAGCCTTCCTGCAGTCCAAGAAAATGCAATCAACCCACCTCTTTCTATCGTGTCTTACTTCTGTTACTTTGTCATAGAACTCCAGAAGGTTTGTGACACAGGATTTGCCTTCCATGAATCCGTGCTGGTTGTCGTTTATAATCCTGTGCTGTTCCAGATGCTCCACCATTCTCCTGATAATCTTCTCCATGACTTTGCACACTATACACGTAAGTGATACTGTTCTATAGTTTAGTGCCTCATTTCTGTCTCCTTTCTTAAAAATGGGCACTACATTTCCCTTCTTCCATACCTCAGGTAGCTGCCCAGTTTCAAGGGATGTGTTGAAGATTGTGGTTAGTGGCACACACAGCATCTCTGCTCCCTCTCTTAGGACCCACGGGGAGATGTTGTCTGGTCCCATCGGCTTTGAAGTATCAAGGTCACTGAGCAACTTCTTCACCTCCTCCTCAGTTGTGTGTATGTCATCCAACACTTGGTATATTCCTTATGTGTGTGTGTGTGTGTGCATTACCCAGGTAGTTGAAAATTAGTCCCTGTTTATAATATGCTAAGCTACACTACATTTTTGAAGGTTTTAGAATTATCTCTCACTCTATTCCTGATTAATTATATATCAACAATTAATATATAATTTACTGTTTATATTATGCTAAGTTGCTTCTCCACTTTTATGAAGTGTTTTTAAATTTTCTTTCGCTCTATTCCTAATTACGTATATGTAATAACCCTTTTTATTATATTGTTTACTTGCGCACATGAGAACCTTGAAACACACCCATTAATACAGCCCATGTAGTTGAAATTTAGTCCTAATTATTTAGTAATATTAATGGCTTACTAAATAGGGGAAGGGTCTTCCTATACATCCAGATGAGCGAGGCATACAAAACAAACACACCGAGAAGATTGCTCAAGCATATAGATGAATATTCGGTGTTTGCATTCGCAGTTTAGTTGAAATCTTCGTTGTGACTTCTGATAATGTCGTACTATGTCTATATCACTCATGCTCTTCTTTTTATTCATTCCAGTTTTTGTCACTGACCAAATCTCATCAATACCCTGATGTTCACACGGTTTTTCTTATTATTGGGGTCATAATCACACGGTTTTTCTTATTATTGGGGTCATCATCACACGGTTTTTCTTATTATTGGGGTCATAATCACACGGTTTTTCTTATTATTGGGGTCATAATCTGAACCTTATATTATTGTATTCACATCTCACTTCTGTCAAGACTAACTGCCGGAGAACTGTTTTATATTTCTTTTTCAAATAACTCTTTAATGACCTTATCACTGCTCAACGACCATCACTGACCAGATTTTTGCGTTTTTTTCTGATTAGGGTCACAACCTTGACCTGTTGTTAATAAGTGTTTGTTGTGAGCACTTCTGGCAACACTGGCGCCAGCATTTTTTTTTTTTTTTTTTGACCTTATCACACTTTTTAGACTCTGGAAACCTTGTTATACTCTTATAGGTATATTAACTGATTCTATCACGAATGATAACCACTGACAATATCCAAGGACCGCAAATAGAATGATAAATACTGGAGCACTGAAAACTATACTGTCTCACATGTGTGTGTGTGTGTGTTTGTGTTTATGTGCTCAAATTGACTCGACTTAGAAATAGAATGTGACTGACTGCAATAAGTCCCTAGATAACCTAACTACTGTACCGTGGAGGTAATCAAACAGGTTGCTTGAACAATATGACGACCCATTTGCCAAACAGCATTAATGCTCAACCAGCAGAGACGAGCACGACATCAGGAAGGAAATCTAGACCAAAAACAACCCTAACTGGGGACCTACATGAAATCCTCCACGAAAATGAGTTCAGCAATTCCAAATTCCCAACTACGACAGCGTGTAGATACCAAAACAACGTAGGTCGGGAGATGAACTTAAGACCAGTGATAGTGTCTCACAACCTGTGAAAACGTCAAGTGTGACTAAGTCTAAATAATTCTCTGTGAATTGAGTTGCACAGAGTTACAAGATTTGTGTCTCGGCTCACCAACGAAGATATATTATACCAAAAGCAAAGACTAAATAACACGAGCTAAGGAGAACAGCATTCTTCCAGACACAGTTGAGATGGAGAGTTTCCCTCCTCGAGGAGCAGCCAGACAGAGAGAGGAGCAGCCAGAGACAGAGAGAGGAGCAGCCAGACAGAGAGAGGAGCAGCCAGAGACAGAGAGAGGAGCAGCCAGAGACAGAGAGAGGAGCAGCCAGAGACAGAGAGAGGAGCAGCCAGAGACAGAGAGAGGAGCAGCCAGAGACAGAGAGAGGAGCAGCCAGAGACAAAGAGAGGAGCAGCCAGAGACAGAGAGAGGAGCAGCCAGAGACAGAGAGAGGAGCAGCCAGAGACAGAGAGAGGAGCAGCCAGAGACAGAGAGAGGAGCAGCCAGAGACAGAGAGGAGCAGCCAGAGACAGAGAGAGGTGTCAAGCAGATTGAACCACCTTGACCCTGGTAACAAGGCAAAACAAGCGGGCAGGTAATTTGCAGAATTGGCAGCCAATTAAAACTCCTTCAGTGAGAAGAGTGAGAAGTGTAGTTGTTATATCTACCTTCATTCATAAGCTAATATATGTCAAATAATAATATAGAGCAAGACATTTTCGTTTTAGCAATTACCATAAACATCAGCAATATATCATCAGCGGCATATAAACTTCCCTGAAGGGGGATCTCCCCCCCACCCCCAAACTTTTTTTATTGAAAATGTTTTGAAAAAAATTTTGAATTTTTTTTTCGATTTTTTTTCGAAATTTCCGGTTCTCTCGGGAAATTTGAGTCTTTTCATGTGTCTTCCTCTACTCCATTTCCTCGGATCAAGATTTTCGCCGATTTTTGTGAAAGTCCATTTGTTCAAATTTGATTTTTTTTTAAATTTTGGGTTCTCACTGGGAATTTAAGTGTTTTCATGCACCACCAGGAGCTCCATTTGCTGGGTTTAAGTTTTCCATGATTTGCAAAATTCCATTTTTTCAGACTCGAGTAAATGAAGTGTGGAGTTTGATGTCCATAGAATTTTAGACTCTAGTGAAGAAATTTAGACTTTAACTGGTATACACATAAGGGTGTGTTGCAACTCTCGGTTCCCTTATGAGGTATATCTATTGGACTGCTTAGTTTAACAAAGATAAATAAACCTACAGCTCCTGAGTCATGCATTTTTAATGGTAAAATGTGGATTAACATGATTAAATTACCCAGGATAACTCAGTTTTATTATTGTATTCACATCTCACTTCTGTCAAGACTAACTGCCGGAGAACTGTTTTATATTTCTTTTTCAAATAACTCTTTAATGACCTTATCACTGCTCAACGACCATCACTGACCAGATTTTTGCGTTTTTTTCTGATTAGGGTCACAACCTTGACCTGTTGTTAATAAGTGTTTGTTGTGAGCACTTCTGGCAACACTGGCGCCAGCATTTTTTTTTTTTTTTTTTTTTTGACCTTATCACACTTTTTAGACTCTGGAAACCTTGTTATACTCTTATAGGTATATTAACTGATTCTATCACGAATGATAACCACTGACAATATCCAAGGACCGCAAATAGAATGATAAATACTGGAGCACTGAAAACTATACTGTCTCACATGTGTGTGTGTGTGTGTTTGTGTTTATGTGCTCAAATTGACTCGACTTAGAAATAGAATGTGACTGACTGCAATAAGTCCCTAGATAACCTAACTACTGTACCGTGGAGGTAATCAAACAGGTTGCTTGAACAATATGACGACCCATTTGCCAAACAGCATTAATGCTCAACCAGCGAGACGAGCACGACATCAGGAAGGAAATCTAGACCAAAACAACCCTAACTGGGGACCTACATGAAATCCTCCACGAAAATGAGTTCAGCAATTCCAAATTCCCAACTACGACAGCGTGTAGATACCAAAACAACGTAGGTCGGGAGATGAACTTAAGACCAGTGATAGTGTCTCACAACCTGTGAAAACGTCAAGTGTGACTAAGTCTAAATAATTCTCTGTGAATTGAGTTGCACAGAGTTACAAGATTTGTGTCTCGGCTCACCAACGAAGATATATTATACCAAAAGCAAAGACTAAATAACACGAGCTAAGGAGAACAGCATTCTTCCAGACACAGTTGAGATGGAGAGTTTCCCTCCTCGAGGAGCAGCCAGACAGAGAGAGGAGCAGCCAGAGACAGAGAGGGGAGCAGCCAGACAGAGAGGGAGCAGCCAGAGACAGAGAGGAGCAGCCAGAGACAGAGAGAGGAGCAGCCAGAGACAGAGAGGAGCAGCCAGAGACAGAGAGGAGCAGCCAGAGACAGAGAGAGGAGCAGCCAGAGACAAAGAGAGGAGCAGCCAGAGACAGAGAGAGGAGCAGCCAGAGACAGAGAGAGGAGCAGCCAGAGACAGAGAGAGGAGCAGCCAGAGACAGAGAGAGGAGCAGCCAGAGACAGAGAGGAGCAGCCAGAGACAGAGAGAGGTGTCAAGCAGATTGAACCACCTTGACCCTGGTAACAAGGCAAAACAAGCGGGCAGGTAATTTGCAGAATTGGCAGCCAATTAAAACTCCTTCAGTGAGAAGAGTGAGAAGTGTAGTTGTTATATCTACCTTCATTCATAAGCTAATATATGTCAAATAATAATATAGAGCAAGACATTTTCGTTTTAGCAATTACCATAAACATCAGCAATATATCATCAGCGGCATATAAACTTCCCTGAAGGGGGATCTCCCCCCCACCCCCAAACTTTTTTTATTGAAAATGTTTTGAAAAAAATTTTGAATTTTTTTTTCGATTTTTTTTCGAAATTTCCGGTTCTCTCGGGAAATTTGAGTCTTTTCATGTGTCTTCCTCTACTCCATTTCCTCGGATCAAGATTTTCGCCGATTTTTGTGAAAGTCCATTTGTTCAAATTTGATTTTTTTTTAAATTTTGGGTTCTCACTGGGAATTTAAGTGTTTTCATGCACCACCAGGAGCTCCATTTGCTGGGTTTAAGTTTTCCATGATTTGCAAAATTCCATTTTTTCAGACTCGAGTAAATGAAGTGTGGAGTTTGATGTCCATAGAATTTTAGACTCTAGTGAAGAAATTTAGACTTTAACTGGTATACACATAAGGGTGTGTTGCAACTCTCGGTTCCCTTATGAGGTATATCTATTGGACTGCTTAGTTTAACAAAGATAAATAAACCTACAGCTCCTGAGTCATGCATTTTTAATGGTAAAATGTGGATTAACATGATTAAATTACCCAGGATAACTCAGTTTTATTAGAAAAAGTGTCTTATTTCCATCAGAATTAAGCCACTTCTGCGGTATTAAGCTGCTAAACGCTCGTGTGTTATTTAACTAGCTCTTCGAACTCATAGTTAAGTTGCATTACAGCTCCAGGTCTCCCACATTTTTAGAGGTGTTAATTATATAAGGAGCATAAAGCAGATGTATGGATGTAAGAACAAATATTGCCAAGGACAGACTTAGGTAAGAATTTTATAGAAAACAAACTTCTAGATGTGTTTAAACATTACAATTATTCATTGACATGGTATTTTTGCGAGGTATACACATTACATGACAATTTACAAACTTAAAAATAGCAGTAGATATAAGCATATCTATACCACCCAGCATTCATATCCATATCTTCTCATTCCTATACCCTAATTCTTCTCCTAATATCGTTATCCTCTCCTATTTCTTCTCTTAATATCGCTTCTGTCTTGGTATAAATTCACGATTTTTAGAGTAAATTCAACATGTTTTTAAAGTTCTATATGTAAATTTTATCCACATTATTACGAATAAACTTGATAAACATTTAATTTTCCATAAATTTACCATATTTACCTGAATTCAATGTTTCTTCTTAAAGTTCCATCTCAAAATTAAGTGTTGTATTAAATCTACTTATTCTCTTATTTTTTTCTCTATAAATTTACTAAATAATCCTCCAGCTCATTCCAGTTCCATGGAACAAGATCCCCCTATGACCAAGCCTCCCTCACTCTACACACTATCATCCACTCTCTCACTCTACCCACTATCACCCACTCCCTCACTCTACCCACCATCACCCACTCCCTAACTCTACTCTCTATCACCCACTCACTCTACTCAGTATCACCTACTCCCTCACTCTACCCACTATCACTCACTCCCTCACTTTACTCACTATCACCCACTCCCTCACTCTACCCACTATCACCCACTCCCTCACTCTACCCACTATCACTCACTCCCTCACTCTACTCACTATCACCCACTCCCTCACTCTACTCACTATCACCCACTTCCTCACTCTACCCACTATCACCCCCTCCCTCACTCTACTCACTATCATCCACTCCCTCAATTTACCCACTATCATCTAATCACTCACTCTACCTACTATCACCTACTCCCTCACTCTACCCACTATCACCCACTCGCTCACTCTACCCAGTATCACCCACTCACTCTTCCACTATCACCTACTCCCTCACTCTACCCACTATCACCCACTCCCTCCTCTACCCATTATCACCCACTCCCTCACTCTTCCCACTATCACCCACTCCCTCACTCTACCCACTATCACTCACTCCCTCACTCTACTCACTATCACCCACTCCCTCACTCTACTCACTATCACCCACTCCCTCACTCTACCCACTATCACCCCCTCCCTCACTCTACTCACTATCATCCACTCCCTCAATTTACCCACTATCATCTAATCACTCACTCTACCTACTATCACCTACTCCCTCACTCTACCCACTATCACCCACTCGCTCACTCTACCCAGTATCACCCACTCACTCTTCCCACTATCACCTACTCTCTCACTCTACCCACTATCACCTACTCCCTCACTCTACCCACTATCACCCACTCCCTCACTCTACTCACTATCACCCACTCCCTCACTCTACTCACTATCACCCTCTCCCTCACCTCCTCACAGCTTTTCAATTCCCCCCGTTTAACTATCTTATATCATTTATTCAGTGGGTTATTTTGTGGTATTATTCAAAGCACACTATTATCGATCTTATTTCATTTATTTAACATTGCATAGTAAAATCTCTTATATTCTACTACACTGGCTTAAAACTGACATACTCGAACTCCTTTGAACAACTCCAATAAATATTCATAGATTATCATTTGTTCAATAAAATATTCTTAGATTATCTTTAAATTCTTCATAGATTTACCTCATGTTTTTAATAAAGTATTATTAGAATATCTCACTCCTCTCATATGAATAAAATCATTATAAACAGCGAACAACTGAACAACATGGCATACTTTATGAACAGCATACAGCACCTCATGAACAACATGGCGTACTTTATGATGAAAAGCTGTAAGCCACCTGCCTGAAAGCTGGTTGCATTGGATCAAAACGTCTAGCGTGAGCTGGGCGCCAAGGTATTGGTTCAGTGTGGTACGGTCGGTAAAGCACTACGTACCTTGTTGCAAGGTTCGTAGGTTCGAGTCTCCTTCGGTCAGAGATCAGTGTTTATATATATATATATATATATATATATATATATATATATATATATATATATATATATATATATGTCGTGCCGATTAGGTAAAACTGGTCAATTAGCAAGAACTCATCTAAAATTTAGTCCTTTCTAAAATTTTCTCTTATACGTTTAAAGATATACTTTTTCATTTATGTTAATGTAAGAATTTATAATTTTGTACCAAGAGAAACTTTGAAAACCTACCTAACCTTATTACAACAAGCGCAATTTAATTTAGCCTAACCCAACTAAATATATTTTAGATACGTTAACATTAATTTAATAATAAACAAACACAATGAAATATATTTTTTCGTTATGTTCAGAATGATTTTGGCGAAATTATTGCATACACAAATTTTCACTTGTCTTATATGGCAAGGTGAGCGTTGCTATTTAAGCCAAATCAAGTTTTACCTAATCGGCACGACATATATATATATATATATATATATATATATATATATATATATATATATATATATATATATATATATATATATATGCTAGAATTCGATCAAGAGCAGGCGAAATATTCACAAACACTGATCTCTGGCCGACGGAGACTCGAACCTACGAACCTCATGACAAGGTACACAGTGCTTTGCCGACCGTACCACACTGGTCCAATACCTTGGCATCCAGCTCACGCTAGACGTTGATCCAAGGCACCCAGCTTTCAGGCTTACAGCTTTTCATCTCATCCCCTGCATGCATCGACACAACTAGAGATTTTACAATGCTAAGAATTCGCAAGAGCAGGCAAAATATTCACAAACATATATATGTATATATATATATATATATATATATATATATATATATATATATATATATATATATATATATATATATATATATATATATATAATTATATATATATATATATATATATATATATATATATATATATATATATATATATATATATATATATATATATATATATATATATATATATATATATATATATGTTGTGACGAATAGGTATAATTGGTCAATTAGCAAGAACTCATTTAAAATTAGGTCCTTTCTAAAATTTTCTCTTATACGTTTAAAGATATATTTTTTCATTCATGTTAATGTTGAAATTAATAATTTTATACCAAAAGAACCTTAAAAAACTTACCTAACCTTATTATAACAAGCACAATTTAATTTAGCATAATCAAACTAAATATATTTTAGATAAGTTTACAATAATTTAATAATAAACAAACGCAATGAAATATATTTTTTTCGTTAGGTTCAAAATTATTTTTGCGAAATTATTGCATACACAAATTTTCGCTTGCCTTATTAGGCAAGAAGAGCGTTGTTATTTAAGCCAAAATCGCAAGTTTTACTTATTTGTCACGACATATATAATGTATATATACACACACATACGTTTCTGTTCTAGGTAATTGCTGGCATATATCCAGAGAGTGCATTTAGTGCAGCTTTGATTTAATTATTACGTTCCCAGGTTATATTTTCAATTTCTTTCTGGAACTACCAGGGTGAATTATTCCCTAAGATCGTTCTGTTTACGATAATGATAGAAATACGCCGATTATGATATTTTTCTATAAGTATTATTTTAGTTTCCAGTGTGGCTTCTTGCACTGCTGGAATGTCACTCTTATTCAGTGTTACTTCCTCGTGGCCTTTGACATGTGTTATTAATTTATTCAATATAATGTCGTAGATATATGAAGTGCATTTCATACTTACATACCTGTTACGGATCGCAGATCTGTAACAGGTATGCAAGTATAACAAGTATGTAAGTATGTATGCCAGATCACTCTCCAGGTAGTGTGGTTGGGGCACTGCCCTCCTTCGACACTTTCCTTACCCACACAACTGATACACTCAAACCTCTTTTTGGAGATAATTGGGGTTGGGTACACGAATCTCTGTACGTAATTAAAAATTCTACAATAATTATTATTAACACTTACCCATGGAACATTAGTGAATTATAATCCTCTATTAAATAATTTAGGGTGTACACTTAAGATCACATTATATAATTAACATTTAAATCACAATCTTCCCTTCAAAAATTTGCAAAAATGACATCTTCACATATCTGGATTTACCTAGTTATATATGTGGTCTTGTAATATTTAATTGTGTCATGCTTAATATATTAGTTATAGAAAGACTATATTTCTGTGTAATTAAACTGTCACCTTTCATGATTATTAAATCATATATGTGAGCACATAATTTAGTGGTAAATCGGTCTTTTCATTAAATATTTACATTATAGCTCGTCATATTTTAGAGCTTGTCTTTAATTATAAGAGACAGATTAACACTCTTAATTTGTCTCTTACAGATTTAAATGACGTTATTCATTGCTCGTACAAGGTCGAATTCATATTATACCCCATAGGTGTCTTTCTGATGAATTAGTAAAATGTGAAATATTCTTACCATTATTTAACTTAATAACCTCTGACTCTTCTAAACATCTAACTTACTTTAAAAATCTGTACAATATATTTTATATTTTTTATAATACTTTAATATATAACTTGCTCCTTTATTAATTTCCTGCATTGAATTTTCCATTGTATTTTACTGATATTTAACTGTAGCTGCATTTATCCTCGATATTAATTTTCCTTGAGTAATCTTAGAAAAGTTTAGCTTGGCATTAGAAGACGTTTTATTACAACTAACTCGCAGGTCCAAGTATGAAAGGAATTAGTCTCTGATCAAATAGACTATTAATAATCGACTCCCTTACTAAATATAAGCTTATACATTATCAAAGAGACCGAAATGTCGTAATAAGTTTCTTTCTCCTTTGCGAGGGTTATTTATGTAATGAGGTGAGATGAATGGCCAGAAACATTAGATGAACCATCACTGAAGGATGACACTTTAAGGTTAGCATGACTCCACTTCAAAATTTTATAGATGATTAAAAAATAAGAGATAATGATGATTTTGTTTTACTGCTAAGGATAAATACGACCAATTCTTCACAGAAAGCTCGAACACAAATATTATAGATTAATTATATAAATCATAACACCACGAGCTTAACTCAGCTCTACTAACTACACACACACACACACACACACACACACACACACACACACAAGGCAGGAGAGAGAAGGGTGGGTTGATTGCATTTTCCTGGATTGCAAGAAGGCCTTCGACACAGTTCCTCACATGAGATTAGTAAAGAAGTTGGAAGAACAAGCATGTATAACAGGAAGGGCACTGGAATGGATCAGGGAATACCTCAAAGGGAGGCAACAACGGGTCATGGTGCGTGGTGAGGTATCACAGTGGGCGCCTGTGACGAGCGGTGTACCGCAGGGGTCAGTCCTAGGACCAGTGTTATTCCTGGTATATGTAAATGACATGACGGACGGGATAGACTCAGAAGTGTCTCTATTCGCAGATGATGTGAAAATAATGAGGAGAATCACATCGGAAGAGGACCAGGCAGGGCTGCAAACAGACCTGGACAAGCTCGACATCTGGTCTAGCAACTGGCTTCTCGAATTCAATCCCTCCAAATGCAAAGTCATGAGGATCGGAGAAGGGCAAAGAAGAGTACAAGCTAGGCGGGCAAAGGCTACAAACCTCGGCAAAGGAGAAAGACCTTGGAGTGAGTATAACGCCAAGCACGTCTCCGGAGGCACACATCAACCAGATAACTGCGGCAGCATATGGGCGACTGGCAAACCTAAGATTAGCGTTCCGTTACCTTAACAAGGAATCGTTCAAGACACTGTATACCGTGTATGCAGCACCAGTCTGGAACCCACACCTGGTCAAGCACGTAAAGAAACTAGAGAAAGTGAAAAGGTTTGCGACAAGGTTAGTTCCACAACTCAGGGGTCTGTCTTATGAAGAAAGGTTGAGGGAAATAGGACTAACAACGCTGGAGGAAAGAAGTGTCAGAGGAGACATGATAACGACATACAAAATACTGCGAGGAATAGATAAGGTGGACAGAGACAAGATGTTCCAGAGAGGGGACACAGAAACAAGGGGTCACAATTGGAAGTTGAAGACTCCTATGAGTCAAAGGGATGTTAGGAAGTATTTCTTCAGTCATAGAGTTGTCAGGAAGTGGAATAGCCTAGAAAGTGACGTAGTGGAGGCAGGAACCATACATAGTTTTAAGACGAGGTTTGATAAAGCTCATGGAGCAGGGAGAGAGAGGACCTAGTAGCAATCAGTGAAGAAGCGGGGCCAGGAGCTATGACTCGACCCTGCAACCACAAATAGGTGAGTACACACACACAAGTGTTTTTAAGGGCTACCCAAGGATACTGTAGGGGTCATCAAGTGTGTCAGGGTAGTGAACAATCATTGAAGCTATTTACAAGTTCCCCTGAGCCATATAAGTGTGGGGAGAGCGACAATTTTATAAGTGAACTAGAAAGTGATATCTGGTGGCGAACTCAGAGTGGGCAGGCCTAGTGTGCTCCAGGCGACGTTGCCACGTGTGTCATCCAAGAAAAATAATAAAGTGAAATAAATATATGACAAGTGAAAGAAATACAGTGAATAGGTTATATTATATATCGACAAGAAACGAAAGTGAATATACGCCAGAACATCGCATCGAGTTGGGCATTCTACACGCTACTACAGTCTGCTTCGCAAGTATCTCACCTATGCGTGGTTTTCGGGGAGTCGGGTGTGAGTTCCAATAACTAACCGCCAAGCTGTTAGTTGAGGAATAGGATATCAAGTACTCGGTAACGAATAGCAATTGGTAATTTCTAGTAGAACAGGGCGAGCAGACAGGTGAAGCATAGAATACATTAACTGGTAGGCAGGTGTGGGTAGGTCAGGTGTGAGTCAGGTCAGGCCAGGTACAGGAGCACTGTAGACTATGTGTCACTCGCAGACTCCACATACACACTCATTCACCATAACACACAATTTCACCACTACTTTTCACATACATAATAAACCCACACTCATATAGTTCCACACAGACACACAGACACACAGACACACACACACCTTAAACTACAGACCTGTGTCACTGACGTGTATAGTATGCAAAGTCATGGAGACGATCATCAGGAGGAGAGTGGTGGAGCACCTAAAAAGACACAAGCTTATTAACGACAACCAGCACGGTTTCAGGGAACATAAGAACATAAGAAAGGAGGAACACTGCAGCAGGCCTGTTGGCCCATACTAGGCAGGTCCTTCACATTCCATCCCACTAACAGAATATTTGTTCAACCTAATTTTCAATGCTACCCAAGAAATAAGCTTTGATAATTTTATTTACTCATGTGCAATTCCCACTCAAATCCAACCCCTTTCACTCATGAATTTATCCAACCTAAATTTAAAACTACCCAAGGTCCTTGCTTCAATAACCCTACTAGGCAGACTGTTCCACTCATCAACTACCCTATTTCCAAACCAATACTTTCCTATATCCTTTCTAAATCTAAACTTATCTAACTTGAATCCATTATTGCGGGTTCTCTCTTGGAGAGATACCCTCAAGACCTTATTTATATCCCCTTTGTTAATACCCATTTTCCACTTGTATACCTCGATCATGTCTCCCCTCATTCTACGTCTTACAAGTGAATGTAATTTAAGGGTCTTCAATCTTTCTTCGTAAGGAAGATTTCTAATGCTATGTATTAATTTAGTCATTCTACGCTGAATGTTTTCTAACGAATTTATGTCCATTCTGTAATATGGAGACCAGAACTGAGCTGCGTAATCTAGGTGAGGCCTTACTAATGATGTATAAAGCTGTAATATAACCTCTGGACTTCTGTTGCTAACACTTCTTGATATAAATCCCAGTAATCTATTTGCCTTATTACGTACGCTTAGGCATTGCTGTCTTGGTTTAAGGTTGCTGCTTACCATCACCCTCAAGTCCTTCTCGCAATCTGTATGGCTAAGTTCTACGTTATTTAACTTATAAGTGCTTGGGTTATGGACACTCCCGAGCTTAAGAACTTTGCATTTATCTACATTGAACTGCATCTGCCATTTTTCTGACCAGGAATTGAGTTTGTCTAAATCCTCCTGTAGTTCACTGACATCTACGTCTGAATCGATTATCCTACCTATCTTCGTGTCATCAGCGAATTTGCTCATATCACTAGAAATTCCCTCGTCAAGGTCATTTATATATAGTATAAACAACAACGGGCCCAAAACCGATCCCTGAGGAACGCCACTTGTTACAGATCCCCACTCCGATTTAACCCCATTTATGCACACCCTCTGCTTCCTATTGGTGAGCCATGACTCGATCCATGACAACACTTTTCCCCCAGTGCCAATTATAAATGACTGAACCAAACAAACATAGTATTTAACACTCCTACTGCTCCCAACCCCTTACATTCCTCCTTTTCTAAATTACATTATACAGTGGACCCTCGGTTAACGAAAAAACTTCATCCCAGAAGCCTGCTCAAGTGCCATTACTGAACGAATTTACTTCCTTAAGAAATAATGCCACGTAGGTTAGTCTATTTCAGACCCCCAAAAATACACTTGCAACAGCACTTACGAAAATACACTTACATAAATGTTCGAGTTTGGAGATGCACGAAAACCGAGGGACCACTGTATCATCCAACTTATAAATCCAATGTATCTGGAGGTTTGACAACTCTGCTGGAACGCTGGAGAATTGGAGGGTTTGCACTGTCCTGAGGTGCCTCTTCTTTTCTCACACAGCTGGTTCCCTTATCAAACCTCCCAGGAGGTTCGGTTCTTCCTGCATGTTAATCTGCTCTTTAAGTTTATTACCATTATTATCTGTTGTGGGCAGTTCCTCTAAACCACTCCTTACTGCTTCTGGTACTGTTGGAATCAGTGGTTGCTCTCCACTCCTAAACCTTGGCATGAGCTGATCTATATGCATTTTCCATATCATGTTACCAAACCCTCTAATTAACACTTTGTATTTCCTAACCCCTCATACCTCCACAATTTTTCCTTCTACCCAAGGGTCACCTTTCCCAAAGTTCCTTGCATACACAGCATCATCAACTTTAAATTGCTTCACCACTCCTTGAAGGTCACCAGCAGGCATGTTAGGCAATGAATTGTCCTCTTTAACATGACATTTGACAGCCGATACAGGGACTTTGAAATTCCTATGATCTCTTATATTTAAAAAGTCTCCTATGGGTATTAATTACTAAAAGATGTTGGCTCTTCTCATCTACAGGTATCTGTAAATAAGCATCCTTTAAATCTAATTTTGTAAATATTTTACCTTTACCCACTACAGACAATAATTCCTAAATCCTGGGTAAAGGATATCTTTCACAATGAATTTGTTGATTTACATATTTAAAATCCCCCACATATTCTCATAGACTTAGAGTCAGCCTTTAATACTGGTACAATAGGTACAGACCATTCACTATGCGAAATAGGCTCAATAATGCCTTTCTGCACTAATTTTTCTAATTCTTTCTCAATCATCTCTTTGTGAAAAAATGGTACTGGCCTTGCTTTCACAAATTTAGGAACACCATCACTTTTCACATGAATTTTGGCCACGATGCTGGAGATAGGTTTACTAGAATCTACCCTAAAATTATCTAACATTTCTTCAGCACTGTCTAGTTTGTTAATTTTGGTAGATTCATCCAATCCAGCAAGGTAAATCCTTACCTTTTTCATGAGGTCTTTCCCACACAAGTTACTATTACTGGATTTCACTACATAAAACACTTGTGACACCTCTAATTTATTATATCTTACCGGCAAAACCACCTGTCCCAGAAGGATTATTTTCCAATTATCATATGCAGTTACCCTCCTAGAACATGGCTCAATGTGCAGCTTCACTGCCTCTACCCAGTCTTTGGATAAAGTTGAGATGGACGCCCCACTGTCAATCTCAAAAGGTACCTTTTTATTGTTAATGATAAACCCATATTTCTCTGCCTTCATGGAAAACACACTATCCTCTAAGGCATATAAGCTCATCACTTCCTCATCCGCTGAACTATCACCGCCATCCAGCACCTTAATTGACTTTGTTCTAGGATATCTTGGTGACTGCTGTGTCCTTGCTGTCCTGTTTTTGTCAATACTCGAATTTGATACACCTTAGGAGACACTTTTGAAAATTTACACACTCTTCTCAAGTGGCCTTTCTTATGACACTTATTACAGAAAAAGTCTTTAAACCTACAAGTACTACTACTGTGCTGGAACCCACAATGTTTACATTTCACAGCATTAATCACTTGTACTTAAGGAGCAGAGTTCTGATCTGTAACAAATGCCTATTCCAAGTTCAAAAGTTTGTCAAATAGTTTTGCAGACTGCACACTTTGCAAATCCAAATTTTCTGCAACTAGGTGAGGAAAATACACTTCATCCACCACTGCCATAAACAACTGGTCCCTCACTCTGGGGTCAAATTGTCCCCCAAAGGTACAGTTCACAGCCAACGCTTTTAAATCTGTATATAATTCATGCAAGGACTCACCCTGTCGTTTCTTCCTCTGCTGAAAAGCCAACAAACTGCGGTGGTACGCTGGTTTCACTGCATAATAACTTTTCAGTGCCATGACCAAGTCGTCGTAATGCTTCGTGTGTGGTAAATCTGGTGCACACACATTACCAAAAACACTGTAAGTTTCTGATCCCAGGGACACTAGCAAGAAATTCCTCTTGTTATCTTGCTCTTTAATTCCTAAGTGAGCGAAATTGGCTTCCAACAAGCTTAGCCAAAGCTCCAAAGAAATCTTACGTGGGTCGAAAGGCTCCAACCTTCCTTTTGACGCCGCCATTCTCGCCACATGTTGCTGCTGCTGTAGATTCTTAATAATCACCGCTCTGCTGCAACGTCCTCGGCTGCCAATATCCCTACTACTTCAGGCCACATTGGCCCAATATCCTTGGCTCTGATGATCCCATCTTCGTTGCCACTGTAGTGGTTGTAGGATAATCAAAGATAGAGTAACAATAACAATGTACTCTCTATGGCTGCTCCATAACAACAACAACAATAACAAAACAATTATAAATGACTGAACCAAACAAACATAGTACGTATTTAACACTCCTACTGCTCCCAACCCCTTACACACCCGCTATCTGTTTATCATTGATCCACACCCCCAACAACTTCTCAACCTCATCCACTGTTTTCGATCTATTTTTCGTTAACATATCAACACCTTTTGCAACATTAGCTTCCTTGATTTCTTTTCTCTTTGCCAGGATAGAGGTGATAGTACATGTGTTTTTTCCGTACATCCTGGCAAGCTCACTCACATGTACAGCACTCTCATATTTTTCTACAATCTCCTTCTTCACTTCGATGGTGTTCCTCACTTTCTTTACCACAGGGGGCCAACTAGGAAGCCTCCTTGGACCCACGGTGACCCACCTCACAATCACAATCACCAAACCACCAATAAACACAACGGAAGGAAAATCCTGTGTCACAAACCTAGCCTTTTTTGTTATTTATCTACTGGAGTTTTATGACGAGGTAATAGAAGTAAGACACGAGAGAGCGGGGTGGATAGACTGCATTTTCTTGGACTGCAAGAAGGCGTTCGACACAGTTCCTCACAAGAGGTTAATGCAAAAGCTAGAGGATCAGGCACACGTAACAGGAAAGGCACTGCAATGGATCAGAGAATATCTGACTGGGAGGCAACAACGAGTCATGGTACGTGACGAGGTGTCAGAGTGGGCACCTGTGACGAGTGGGGTTCCACAGATGTCAGTCCTAGGACCTGTGCTGTTTTTGATATATGTGAATGACATAACGGAAGGAATAGACTCAGAAGTGTCCCTGTTTGCAGATGATGTGAAGTTAATGAGAAGAATTAAATCAGTCGAGGCTCAGGCAGGACTACAAAGAGACCTAGACAGGCTACAAGCATGGTCCAGTAACTGGCTCCTTGAATTTAACCCCGCCAAATGTAAAGTCATGAAGATCGGGGAAGGGCAAAGAAGACCGCAGACAGAGTATAGTCTAGGTGGCCAAAGACTGCAAACCTCACTCAAGGAAAAAGATCTCGGGGTGAGTATAATACCGAGCACATCTCCTGAGGCACACATCAATCAGATAACTGCTGCAGCATACGGGCGGCTGGCAAACCTAAGAATAGCGTTCCAATACCTCACTAAGGAATCGTTCAAGACTCTGTACACCATATACGTCAGGCCCATACTGGAGTATGCAGCACCAGTTTGGAACCCACACCTGGTCAAGCACGTCAAGAAATTAGAGAAAGTACAAAGGTTTGCAACAAGACTAGTCCCAGAGCTAAGGGGATTGTCCTACAGAGAAAGGTTAAGGAAAATCGGCCTGATGACACTGGACGACACGAGGGTTAGGGTAGACATGATAACGACATATTAAATACTGCGAGGAATAGATAAGGTGGACAGAGACAGGATGTTCCAGAGATGGGACACAGAAACAAGGGGTCAAAATTGCAAGTTGAAGTCTCCTATGAGTCAAGGAGATGTTAGGAAGTATTTCTTCAGTCACAGAGTTGTCAGGAAGTGGAATAGCCTAGAAAGTGACGTAGTGGAGGCAGGAACCATACATAGTTTTAAGACGAGGTTTGATAAAGCTCATGGAGCAGGGAGAGAGAGGACCTAGTAACAATCAGAGAAGAGGCAGGGCCAGGAGCTTTGACTCGACCCTTTCAACTACAAATAGGTGAGTACACACTCACACACACACACACACTAATTCCACACCTCAACGCTTCTGCACTGCATGTGCAAAAACGATAATGTAAAGACGCTGGCACTGCGACACCAAAAGAACGGGATAAAGATGCGTGTTTCTGCAGCGATCTGCAAACTTTGTCGGGAGTGGAGATAATCTGCTAATGGCCACGCTGATTGCCAGGGGGTGCGGGATGGCGCCGCCGCCGACCTGCCTGCCTTCCATGGGCTGGGTCTGCCGCGGCAGCAAGAAATAGGAAGGAAGGAAGGAAGGAAGGCCAACACTAGTGAACTTCCTTCATTCAGCCACATTGGTTTTTATGTTCTAGCGATGTCTCGCCTTCTACCTTCCTCAACTGTCTCTGTTAACCACTCAGTCTGCTTGTTTGTGTGATTCTCTATCATTCTTCCATACTTGTTGGTAACTTTCTTTCTCCTCTTTCACATGTGTCAAGCACTTGTTTTAAGACTCGATATGTGTCACATTCTTCAAACACTTGTTTTGAGATTACCTTATGTGTCACATTCAGGAAGCACTTGTTTTAAAGACATTCAGGAAGTACTTGTTTTAAAGACATTCAGGAAGCACTTGTTTTAAAGACATTCAGGAAGCACTTGTTTTAAGACTACGTTATGTGTCACATTCTTTATGCACTTGTTTTCAAACATTTTCTGAACATTCTTGTTATCTATCTCCTCCCACAACAATTTATTTATATTTTTTTATATTCCATCAGTTGATTTACATATTTTTTCAATAATTATCTACTCCCAAACTCTTTAGCAGCTCGCAACACTTAAACTAATATCTTTCAACTTTTCTTTATTAAGATTGATCATCTTTTAAGTAATTAAATAAGTAAGAAAATATTTAAGTAAATTTTAAGTTTTAGGTACATAACATAGTAGAATTTAGGGAACTTAGATGTTATAGGCACATAAAAATACACTATGTATATTTAGCATAGGATAATTCAATAAATTCAAACATTGTGACTTACTTCTGATCAGACAGTCTCCAGCTATATCACAGGGACCTGCACAGTTAACAATTGCAGCGCATTAATACACAACCTAAAATGAAGAAAGTGCCGCCTTAGAGGAAAACACTTCGTATCTATAAGCTTAAAGCTGGACATAAGATGCTTTCTCTAGTTATTACACTAAATCCATCAAAATTTGCACCTACACAGTATGAACTAAAGGAACGTTTCATTCCTTTCTAACGGTGCATCAGGTAGGTATCACTCGTTTACAAATTTTGAAGTTTTATGCTTTTTAAAAAGGTATTTCACTTTTAGTTTTTTGTGATGCTGAAAACGAAAATGATCACAATAACAATCTACTTTGCGCATATGTATAATGTATATAAGTGTCATACATGTGAAATGAATTTACTAATATTAATTTACCCCGACACTTCTTAGCTTGTCTTTTGTATTCCACTTCTGGATCACCTCTTGTCATACTCCAGCAGTAATCTGCTAACAATGATGGACTCCATTTTCCCTGGAAGCATTTTTCCTAAACTTAGATGGCCTAGTGGAAACTTTCACCAAGTTCATCACTAACTGTTCCACAGTTGGCCGAAAAGATCTGGGTACAAATGAACGAAATATATCTTGAAAGGCAAATTGCAGTTAATTTTCTGACAAGACAACAACAGGGTTAGCCAATATCTCGCTGTATTTGTCAACTCTGGTATTTCCAAGAAAACTGGTTGCTACTAACCAGAAAGTATTCCACGCTTGTCTTCTCCTCATCAACTATGATACGGTCAAACTCCTCGTCTCTAAGATGCTCGCTAATTTGTGGACCAGCAAATACAGCGATTACCGCCGTGTCATGGACACTCTTATCAAAATTCTACATGAGGCTTAGTTTGACTGCAGTGGCGGTAACAAAATCCTTCTCGATTCTGTGAGTGGAGGATATTCAACATTTTTTGTTCCAGGATCGAATGAGTGTCGGAGTAGTCAGTCCTGTTTGATGTAATGAGAAGTACTCGCCTGAAAACAACAATACATAGTGTATCCTAGATGCACTCCAAGCAATGTAGCAATAATTTTCAAGTCATCACAAATCTGGCACTCATGTTTGTCATGGTTCATGCATTTCAAAATCTGCTTCATGTTGTCATATGTAGCCTTCTTGTTGACCTGGAATTGATAGCAACATGTTACCATGATGCAACAAAACAGCTTTTTGACTCCTATGAATCAATGAACAGCCTTCACTTATCAGGATATGAATAATATTTTGGTGTGTCATCAGACTGTCGATGTCATTGCAGGCTGCAAGGTCACCTTCCGTGATGAAGGATGCCACGAAATCTTTTTGACGGCCACAAAACTTTAATATTTTCAGTGAGAAGATTCCACTGCAACAATCTGGAGCTTAACAGGTCAGCCTTTTTTTTAGGCCTTACTCTTTGTCATAATTCATTTTAAGTTATCGTGTACAGTTTATATGATATCAAGTTATGAACATATTCAGAGTCTTGTGAAGTTAAACCTCAAGTTTGGCAGGTTCTGTCATCGTCCATGTCTTAAAGTGAAGAAAAAACATGAGTATCGGGGTCAAGAATAGTTAATCCTTCACTCTCAGGTAACGGGAGTGTAGTAGAGGGTATATTAGAATACCGTACAGTACACTTTTGTAACTACCTTTCCTAACTGGAGGTACAATGCAGAACTAATAATCACTAACATCATCTATAGGCCCACTCCACACTACAAAAGGAATAGATTTCATATTCCAGTTCAACCATTGGCGAAGGACTGTTGCACAAGTATTTCAGCATATGAGTGGAACCCAGCTCTTGGCCTGATCTTAAATTTTACAGCCAAAATTTAGGTGAGAGGCTATCCTGATCATGACACTTAAAACACGTATTTGCGATGCAAAAGTCAGTTCACCACAAACAATGAAAGTTATCTACAGTGTTTGCACAATTATAAGGTAACTTCAAATTGACTGCAAAAACGTCAGTGCCAAAAGCAAACACTAAAAAGAGTTTGACACGGGTGCATTGTATGACTACATGGAATGAATTGCATTTCAGTTAGCAGAGTGATGTAAAACCTGACTTCCCAGTAAATCATCTGTTTACTGTCATTAGACTTAGCAAAATAAATACCAGTGCCCAGATTAAAGTTAGTTACTCAATTGGTGGTCAATTCAGTACAAGCCTGTTCCCATCCTCCCCCTCATGAAAAAAGAATTTTGAAAACAAGAACTACTGGTGAGAAATATAGGAGACTGTATTTTTTAAACAATTATGCATTTTGTGTTTTATTCAAGAACTTTTCCAGCGTAAAATTTAATTACCTTGCTTCCTTCCCAAATCAACCAGCTGGAGTTCATTATATATTTAAAAATAAAGCCAGTTTGCAATTTTAAGCATCATATATTCATAGACTATGGCTTCGAGGGCGTTGAGGATAGATTTACTGTGAAGGTTGCTGGAGTTGTGGTGAAGGACAGCTGGGTTACATAGTGGTCTCTGATGCAGACATGACCTAGTAGTGCTGGGTTACATAGTGGTCTCTGATGCAGTCTGTGAACTTTCCAATGAGAAGCTCCATAGCTCAGTGGTAAAGCATTAGGTATACCAATCCCAGGACCACGGTTCAAGCCCCCTGTCCATCTTTCTGTTTATTCAGATATTTTTAACACACTGGTCGTCTCACACCGTGTCAGTGTGATTCGAAAAAGAAGAAATGCTCACAGACAGTTTTTTTTAACATTTAGTAATTTTTACAAGCCAAGGAGTTACTAGCTTCTTGCTTCTGGCATTTCCGTCGCCTCTTACAACACCCATGGCTTACAGAGGAAGAATTCTTCTCCACTTCCCCATGAAGTATATATACATAAATTGACACACGCGCACACAGACACACACACAGACACACACGCAGACACACACACGCACACAGACACACACAGGGAAGGTCAAAGAAGACCGCAGGTGGCCAAAGACTGCAAACCTCACTCAAGGAAATAGATCTTGGGGTGAGTATAATACCGAGCACATCTCCTGAGGCACACATTAATCAGATAACTGCTGCAGCATACGGGCGGCTGGCAAACCTAAGAATAGCGTTCCAATACCTCACTAAGGAATCGTTCAAGACTCTGTACACCATATACGTCAGGCCCATACTGGAGTATGCAGCACCAGTTTGGAACCCACACCTGGTCAAGCACGTCAAGAAACTAGAGAAAGTGCAATGGTTTGCAACAAGACTAGTCCCAGAGCTAAGGGACTTGTCCTACGAAGAAAGGTTAAAGGAAATCGGCCTGACGACATTAGAGGACAGAAGGGTTAGGGGAGACATGACAACGACATATAAAATACTGCGAGGAATAGATAAGGTGGACAGAGACAAGATGTTCCAGAGAGGGGACACAGAAACAAGGGGTCACAATTGGAAGTTGAAGACTCCTATGAGTCAAAGAGATGTTAGGAAGTATTTCTTCAGTCATAGAGTTGTCAGGAAGTGGAATAGCCTAGAAAGTGACGTAGTGGAGGCAGGAACCATACATAGTTTTAAGACGAGGTTTGATAAAGCTCATGGAGCAGGGAGAGAGAGGACCTAGTAGCAATCAGTGAAGAGGTGGGGCCAGGAGCTATGAATCGACCCCTTCAACCACAAATAGGTGAGTACAAATAGGTGAGCCACACACACATAAACAAGCGATAAAAGATGCAAATAACCACTTGGGGAGCTGAGTAATAGGTCTAGGCGTTTCGTGTTGCAATCAACACATAATCACGAGTTTGCAATGTTGCAGAAATGAGTAGGAAGTGAAGGCAGGGAAATTACTCTCTCCAGAATAATATAAATGGGTACCAGGTAGACTGCCTGTCATCAGAAAATGCAGACAGCATATTAAAGCATATAAGCATAAAAAGCCTATAAGCACTGAATGTGTAGTAATGACCAAGAACCACAACATTAGTGACATGTCAATTATCAAAAAATATGCCATCAGACTAAACTGTTCTGCAGTAAAAGACTTTAAAGTTTGACTTCAAAAGTACCTGGTATTCCTTTTAGGAAATTTCATATCGTTTTATTAAAGAAAATGGGACTAAGGCCAACACACTTAAGCAAGAGGGGGACGATCCTACTTAAAGAAACTAACCCCACCCAACTGTTTAGCAGACGCTGGTCGAACAAAAGAGAGAGGGCAGGAAAAAAAATCCTTAAGTACCTCTTAATTCGTCAGAATAGAATTACATTTACGACAGTCCAAAGAATTTTTATAGGAATTCGGCTTAAGGTTATGTACAATGGCTTCAGTTATAAGAGTCAAGTTTAAAAAGTCCAAAACTATTATTATATAGTGAATGATTTTTATGTTTTATAATTACTGATATTAAAAAAAATCCAGCCAACAGTAACAAGGAATCAGGAGTTTAGCATCTGATTAATTTGCAGGGTCATTGCTAGCTTGAGTGTAGTTGAATATTGTATTTGACTCCTGAGCTATTCGTATTGAATATTGATTTAATTTTTTTTTGCTGATTCAGAAACACCGAGTGGTCTGGGGAGATTGACCAATATATATCCTGTTGATTATTCCAGAAAGAGACCGACAGAAGAAGCATGAGCAGGTTACATCACAGTCTGGTGTATCACAGCATGACCAGGCTACATCACAGTCTGGTGTATCACAGCATGACCAGGCTACATCACAGACTGGTGTATAACAGGAGAACATTTCAGGGACCAGGAATTTCTATTAAGCTTTTGAAACAAAGTAAAATATTTAACATAAGATTTTTTTCATTCCTTTACCATTGTAAGACATTGTCTTTAATGTTGAAGGAAAAACATGAAATAAGTTTTCTTGTGTAGAACCCACTTGTGTAGAACCCACTTGTGTAGAACCCACTTGTGTAGAACCCACTTGTGTAGAACCCACTTATGATAAAAACTCTTGGAGAATGAGAATACCTTTAAAGATAATACTTATTGGAGAATAAGGTTATTTGCATTTAACATTGATATTATTTTGGAGAATAAGATTATTTACCTTTTTCAGATAATGCTCATAAGAAAAGTCACATTGGATCATTTTCGAATTTTTTATTGAAATCTATTATGCTGTTTATTTTAGTTATTAAAGTTCATAAAAATTTACAAGTCTTGTCACTTATGTGGTTGAAATGCATTTTAACTCATATATGTTATCCCTCCCATTTGAAAAATGTTTAGTTTGTGTTAAGAAATATATATTTTTCGATAAAATTATTTAAATTAGTTTAGGGGAAAGAGAGAATGCAAAGGACTTTTCATAATATTTTTTTTTAAATATAATTGAAATATTGAAAAAAGGTGACAAAACGGAGTAACGTCATGCACAGGCAGACAGGTGTGAACTGGTAGTGTGTGACGTCATGCACATGTAGGGCAGGTGTGAGCTGGTAGTGTGTGACGTCATGCACAGGTAGACAGGTGTGAGCTGGTAGTGTGTGACGTCATGCAGAAGTAGGACAGGCGTGAGCTGGCAGTGTGTGACGTCATGCACAGGTAGGACAGGTGTGACCTGGTAGTGTGTGATTTCATGCACAGGTAGACAGGTGTGAGCAAGTAATATGTATATATTTTTGAAAGTTATAGTATAGTGGAAAAACGTATCGTGAAGGATCTTGATGAGGGGAAATGATATAAGAAGAGACATTTCATAAGAAATATTAATGAGTAACAACAATGGAAGATTTTATGTGTCGAAGATATGCATATCTATGAGAACAAATGAAATGAGGGAGTGTACATAGGTGTTTTTTTTTGGGGGGAAGGATCTTGTTCCATGGAAATGATGATGGGGATGTATGGAAGACCTAGATCTTCATTCCACGGACAAATCATAAATATGGGTAGAGCTGCCAGGTAGCAGTCAAAATATAGTGTGGGGCGGGACCTGGGTATGTCGTAAAAAGAGAGGCAAAAAGAAATGGTTGTGTAAATGTTACGTTAGTCTCTCCCTGCTCCATGAGCTTTATCATACCTCGTCTTAAAGCTATGTATGGTTCCTGCCTCCACTACATCACTTGCTAGACTATTCCACTTCCTGACTACTCTATGGCTGAAGAAATACTTCCTAACATCCTTTTGACTCATCTGAGTCTTCAGCTTCCAATTGTGACCCCCTGTTTCTGTGTCCCCTCTCTGGAACATCCTGTCTCTGTCCACCTTATATATTCCACGCAGTATTTTGTGTGTCGTTATCATGTCTCCCCTAACCCTCATGTCTTCCAGTGCCGTCAGGCCGATTTCCCTTAACTTTTCTTCATAGGACGTTCCCCTTAACTCCGGAACTAACCTTGTTGCAAACCTTTGCACTTTCTCTAATTTCTTGACGTGCTTGACCAGGTGTGGATTCCAAACTGGTGCTGCATACTCCAGTATGGGCCTGACGTATATGGAATACAGAGTCTTGAACGATTCCTTACTGATATTGGAACGCTATTCATAGCTTTGCTAGACGCCCTTATGCTGCAGCAGTTATCTGATTGATGTGCGCCTCAGGAGATGTGCTCGGTATTAAACTCACCCCAAGATCTTTTTCCTTGAGTGAGGTTTGCAGTCTTTGGCCACCTAGACTATACTCTATCTGCGGTCTTCTTTGCCCTTCCCCAATCTTCATGACTTTGCATTTGGGGGGGTTAAATTCAAGGAGCCAGTTGCTGCAAATACATATATGAAATGAGAAGAAGAAAATATAGGGAAGGTTACACCTCATCCCTTACGCGTGAGTGGGCGGACGTGTCAAGCAGTGGGTGGATGAGAAGACAGGTCCTGAAGTAAAGCTAAAATTTTTGGTAGGAATTTTGTTTGTGCTAAGTTGTTCCTCACGTGTTGTCATTCTGTTTTAAATTTGGCGATGTTAAGTACTTCTTGAGGGCGAATTCTGAAAGGACGTTTGGTTTCCATTGTCCCTGTGAGATGTTGAAATTGGGAGAGGTAGCTATGAGGGCAGATTCTATGATTTTGCTGCAGTGTGATTTGTGCTTGATGGAGGCAGCTTCCCAATGTTTATTGTGAATGTTGATGCTGACACGTTGAAGATGACTGAATTATCCTGTGCAAAACGTATTGCCGTCTGTTATTCAATGATCCTTGTAGATAGTGTTTGTCCTGTCTGTTCTATGGACCTCATCTTCACTAACAATGATGATCTGATACGAAATGTCTCCATATCAAAAACAATACACTCAGATCACAACATAATAGAAGTTCAGACATGTATGCAGGGGGCCCCAGACTGACAAAATGTGACCAGTCACGAGGGAGCCTTCACCAAATTCAACTTCAATAACAAAAACATAAAGTGGGACCAAGTCAACCAGGTCCTAAATGATATAATCTGGGAAGATAGCCTAAGCAACACAGATCCCTACCTATGTCTAGAACAGATTAACTCTGTGGCACTCGAGGTATGCTCAAGGCAGAAGATGTAAACTAGAAAGAGAAAGGCGCTCCCTATACAGGCGAAGGCAAAGAATAACAGAGCGGCTAAAAAAACTCAATATATCTACAATACGTAGGGAGACACTGATCAGAGAAATAGCAAACATCGAAATAAAGCTAAAGGAATCTTACAGGAATCAAGAAACGCGGGAAGAACTAAAAGCCATAAATGAAATTGAAAGAAACCCAAAGTATTTCTATTCTTTTGCCAAATCAAAGTCGAGAACAACATATAGTACTTTGACTCTACTTAAACGAGATGGGTCCTACACAGATGACAGCAAGAAGTCCCAATATGACTCTGTTTTTAGCGAGCCGCTAACCAGACTGATAATCGAAGACCTAAATTATTTTTTTATGAGAGTGCCACAGAATTTAGTAGACACAAACATATCTGATATTATTCTGACGCCAAATGACTTCGAAAAGTCAATAAATGACATGCCCATGCACTCTGCTCCATGCCCAGACTCATGGAACTCCGTGTTCATCAAGAATTGCAATAAGCTCCTATCACGTGTTTTTAACATCCTATGAAGAGGGAGCATAAACACAAGGGTCGTCCTACAGCTGCTAAAAACAACAGACATAGCCCCACTCCACAAAGGGGACAGAAAAGCAACAGCAAAAAACTACAGACCGATATCGCTAACGTCCCATATCATAAAAATCTTTGAAAGGGTTCTAAGAAGCAAGATCGCCAACCACCTAGATAACCATCAATTACACAACCCAGGGCAGCATGGGTTTATAGCAGGTCGCTCCTGTCTGTCCCAGCTACTGGACCACTATGACAAGGTCCTGGATGCTCTAGAAGACAAACAGAATGCAGATGTAATATAAACAGACTTTGCAAAAGCCTTTGACTAGTGTGCCCATGGTGTAATAGAACACAAAATGAGTGATAGAGGAATAACAGGAAAAGCTGGTAAATGGATCTATAATTTCCTAACAAATACAACACATAGAGTAGTAGTAAACAGAGTAAAGTTTGAAGCAGCTACGGTGAAAGCTCTGTTCCACAAGGCACAGTACTTGCTCCATCTTGTTCCTCATCTCATATCTGACATAGCGCCAGCACCGTGTCTTCCTTTTAAAGATGACACCCGAATTTGCATGACAGTGTCCTCCACTGATGTCACCTCAATGATGGGAAATTTCAATTACTCCGATATGGAAAACTTGAGGAAATTAAAACTACATCGGAGTATAAAACAAATTCCAACCACACAATAGAGCGAAAAACTAATGTAAAAGACTTGGGAGTGATCATGTCAGAGGATCTCACCTTCAAAGACCATAACATTGTATCAATCGCATCTGCTAGAAAAATGACAGGATGGATAATGAGAACCTTCAAAACTAGGGATGCCAAGCCCATGATGACACTCTTCAGGTCGCTTGTACTATCTAGGCTGGAATATTGCTGCACACTAACAGCACCTTTCAGGGCAGGTGAAATTGCTGACCTAGAAAATGTACAGAGAACCTTCATGGTACACAAACTGTGATAAACCACCTCAATTACTGGGAACTCTTGAAGTTCCTCAACCTGTACTCCCTAGAACGCAGGCGGAGAGATACATGTTTATATACACATGGAAAATCCTAGAGGGATTAGTACCAAACATGCACACGAAAATCACTCCCTATGAAAGCAAAAGACTCGACAGACGATGCAACATCCCCGTAATGAAAAGCAGGGGTGCCACTAGCACGATAAGAGACAACACAATAATTGTCAGGGGCCCAAGACTGTTCAACTGCATCCCAGCATACATAAGGGGGATTACCAATAGACAATTGGCTGTCTTCAAGCAGGCACTGGACAAACACCTAAAGTCAGTTCCTGACCAGCCAGGCTGTGGTTCGTACGTCGGTTTGCGTGCGGCCAACAACAGCAGACTGGTTGATCAGGCCCTGATCCGTCATGAGGCGTGGTCGCAGTCAGCGCCGAGGGGGCGTTGACCCCCGGAACCCTCTCCAGGTATACTCCAGGTATACACATATTCATACACAAATACATACACAAATACATACACAAATACATACACACATACACACACACACATACACACACACATACACACACACACACACACATGAATATTGGGGAAGATTAGGGAAGGGCAAAGAAGACCGCAGACGGAGTACAGTCTAGGGGCCAGAGACTGCAAACCTCAATCTTGGGGTGAGTATAACACCAGGAACATCTGAGGCGCACATCACAAATAACTGCTGGGCGCCTAGCAAACCTAAGAACAGCATTCCGACATCTTAATAAAGAATCGTCCAGGACCCTGTATACTGTGTACGTTAGGCCCATACTGGAGTATGCAGCACCAGTTTGGAACCCACACCTAGCCAAGCACGTGAAGAAGCTCGAGAAAGTGCAAAGGTTTGCAACAAGACTAGTACCGGAGCTAAAGGGTATGTCCTACGAGGAGAGGTTAAGGGAAATCGACCTGACGACACTGGAGGACAGGAGAGACAGGGGGGACATGATAACAACATATAAGATACTGAGAGGAATTGACAAAGTGGACAGAGACAGAATGTTCCAGAGATGGGACACAGCAACAAGGGAACACAGTTGGAAGTTGAAGACTCAGATGAATCACAGAGATGTTAGGAAGTATTTCTTCAGTCACAGAGTGGTCGGGAAGTGGAATAGTTTAGGAAGCGATGTAGTGGAGGCAGGCTCAATACATAGCTTTAAGAAGAGGTATGATAAAGCTCATGGCGCAGGAAGAGTGACCCAGTAGCGGCTAGTGAAGAGGCGGGGCCAGGAGCTATGAATCGACCCTGCAACCACAACTAGGTGAGTACATACACACACACACATTATATTTGCACCTCTGGTGCAAATTGTGGGACCCATAGCCTAGGAGAAGTGGATAAAAAAGCTTCTAGGAAAAATATTTGGATTTCTTCTTAAAGCCATTTGAATATTCCACTTCCCCTACCAATCCATCTTTTAAAGTTTTTTATCATTAGGTATATTTTATTACACAATATGGTGCGGAAGACTTAAAGATGGCATATCAGTGCATAAGATTTGTGGAATACATTTCAAGTACTTACTGATACGTATTTATCACAGATTACAATGCAAAAATATTATGCAGCTCTTCAGAGCTGGGAAGCGTACCCAGTATACAGCAGGCATTACCTCCCTGAACCGAAGCGCTGAGTCCCTGAAATAGAAAACTAGCCGCCCTCGTATGCCTAGTTATCCTGAAGAGTCTTTTGCCTAGTCCTTAGGGAACCTAGATGTTCTCTTTTCACATGGGCCAAGGGTCTCTGAGCCTATGGGAACAAACATATAATGATAGGCAAGTTCACCATATTTTCTAGACTTCTGCTCCTCCTTATATAAATATATGTATAAATAGACAGAATACATTGACAGAAAACACAAACATGAACATGATTACATTGGTACAATATATCAAAGATTATGAATCTCTTCCAGCTCCTCCGAAGCCGGATGCGAGCCCAGTATTCAGCATGCATTTCCCCTCTGGATGGCCACACTGAGGCGCTGGAACATGAAAGTGGCTGCCCTTGGGTCCCTGGTGGTGTCGATGAGTCTGGAATCCAGTTCATTAAGGAAACATGTTGCATTTTTTCCCCATGCTACCAAGGTCTCTGATCCCACTGGGACAAATTTATACTGTTGGCTTATGTCCCTGTACTTTCCGATCTTGTACTCCTCCCTGTGGTCAGCAGCTCCTCCCTGTCGCCCGACACTGTGATGGATGTAGGTGTCAGCCAGTGTCGACACATAGGTATAGTCCCATGCTAAGAGCTTGCCATTCTTCCAAGGATAGATGGTGATCCCATCGGGGCGGTTTGCTGGGTTGTGGGCGTTGTTGGCTCCTAGTGATCGGGGCTCTCTCTCGGCTGGGCATCCAGCTGTAGCAAGGGTTCTCCTTGTGATGTCGTTGACTTCATTGTGTCTTGCATGCCAACCCTTGGTTTTGGAACAGTTAAGACCATGTAGACCATATTGATTGGCTTGTACATTGCCGCAAATACACGCGTATTGTGTATTCCGTGTGAATAGGGGCAGCAAGGCGCAGAGCCACTACAATACGGAGGGTC
The DNA here is from genome assembly GCA_009830355.1 of Cherax destructor. Lineage (NCBI taxonomy): Eukaryota > Metazoa > Arthropoda > Malacostraca > Decapoda > Parastacidae > Cherax > Cherax destructor. The sequence goes on along the minus strand of WNWK01005531.1, from coordinate 57,003 downwards.
TTAGGGTCGAGGCGTGTTCCCATGACCGAAATGGGAACTGTTTGGAGGAATTTCCCAGAGTGATGTGCACTCACAGCTAGGAGACGGGCAGTCTCCCTGTCTGATGTTACAGCCCTAAGCATGTTGGCAAGTATCTTTTCAGTGATGGGGCCATCCCAGCTTGACTGTTTGTAGGCCAGTTCTGCTCTAGGTTTTGGTGTTGGAGCAGCAAGAGTCTCTCATTCAGTGATGGCACTGGTGTAGCCATCACTGAATCACTGAGGTTGTCTGGAAGAATTTGTTTTATCATTTCCCAATCATTCTTAAGTCATTTGATGCTATGGAAGAGGATAAGAAAGCTGGTTGGGCAATCTGGGAGGATTTGAGTACTCCCAGCCTCCCAAGCCTGACTGGAAGTGAGGCTTGCAACCACTGTCCATCTTCGAGGGAAAGATACAATCCACTCTCTAGCATGGTCTTGAGGATAGAGTTATATTCCTTGAGTTTCGGGCTGCTGAAGGCTGAGGAGCATCTCGGGAAGTAAGTAAGTTTTGGGATTGACAGGCACCTGGTGAGTAGGTAGAAAGCATCATGTGTATTGATGTCTTTCATCCTACCTTCCATCGTCCTGAGGTCTGAGATTTTTGCAGGACCAGATCGATGGCATTGGGTCCAAGAGGATCACCAAGCAGAGTGTTGTTGGCTGGATCAATGGCTCGTGCCCCTGGTAAAACAGCAATAATGTTCTAGATCATCTGTCGATTGGTAGAAAATATTTCACATTTGGTGGGGTTTAAAGATAGGCCCAGGCTCTTTCCCATGTCGTTAATTTTCCTGATGTCCCCTAGGAGAGATTATGTAGTGCCAGCTAGGTGCCATCATCCAGAACCAGATATTGAGCTCACTGGACAGCACTTCTGTCACTTCCTTGATGACCAGACAGAATAGAAAGGGGGAGAGGGACCCCTGTTGCACACACTCACACTAGTCAATTTCATTGTCCCCAAACAATTGTTTAGAAGCCACACTATAACACTATTCTATGAAGGGATAGAGGGAAGGGATGTGTCTAGAAACTACTTGGAGAGCAGAATTCCTTCTGACTGAGTTGAAAGCATTGGCAAAGTCCAATTTGATCAAGGTTTTTTCATTGGACATGTTGTTGATGTATACTCGTGCTGCATGGGCAGCTGCTTCACAGCCTTGTTGAACACCAAAACCGAGATGAGTTGGTTTCAACATTGAGGCAGCATCTTGACTCACCCTTCGTACTGCAGCCTTGGCAACTAGGCGCCGAAGGGTGTTGCCCACTGGAATGGGCCTGATTCCTGCATCCTTTTTCCAGAGGGCACACAGTGAGGCACCAAAGAAAAGGGGTCTAATGGCCTCTGGGACACTGCCAGCCAGGCACACATTGGAAAATTTGGTGAGGTCAGACAGCAACCTCTCTGAAACCTCACTAAGTGCTGGATTGAGCATTTGTTTTAAGTGTTGTGGCCTTAAACCGGTGAAACCTCCTGCTAAGCCCTGTGGAAATGACATAGCAGCTTTATACACATCAGCGTCCTGTAAGGTTAAATGGTCTTCACCTGTTGCAATGTCATGGGGTCAATGTTGGTACTGGGAGTCCAGGGTGGATGTTTGTCCTTCAGGGCTTGTGCTGTAATGACATCCTTAGGAGCGATGGTATCCTCACTGGTTATAAGCCTCAGTGCTCCAATAGTATTACCCTCTTCTATTTTTCTGCTAATTTGGGCCCTGATTTTTGAGGCGTCAGGTGTCCTGTTGTTGACATTTGCCCGGCGGGTGTTTGACGCCCTGGAGGAGACGGACAAGGTTGCCATCTCTAGGGAATGCAGTTATTGCCCTAATAACAGATGTTGCTAGTGACTTGTCCTCCTTGGTGGGACAGCCAAACAGGCATTGCCAAATAGCATTAGGTTGTGCCAGGATCCGTTGTTTGCCGGAGCATCATTTACTTACTTCAAGAGGTCAGCGAATTTGCTGGCAGCTTGAGGGCGAGCTGCTTTGGGGATGTGTGTCAGCGTCCTGGTGGATGTTAATTTGATTGCAGATTTTAGGTCCTCTGTAGAGGTGAAGTCAGGTGGCTGTCAGCTCTGTCTGCTGGGAGGGTCTGTTGGCTGTTCCCATTTGGAGCCCTCCTGGAGCCTGACATCCATTGTGTGCACGGACGTTGCCAGTTGAGGGATTGAGTGCACATAACATAGGCACACCTGACAGTTGCCTCGTGGATGGGTTCCACAGCTTTGGCTCTGTCGTGGAGATTCCTGGGAACCGGCACTTCTTGTGACATTGTGGGGTGGGAGGGCGCCAGCTGTGGGGTGACGGTGAAGGACAGCATGGGTGCATGGGGATGAAGGTGGGGGAGGGAGCGAGAGTGTGAGTAATTGGTGGAGCACTAAACGGCAACACCCTTGGTGAGGAAGTCAGTAGGCCTAGACCAGGATGTAGGAAGGGGACCAGGGATGGTGGGCGATGTGAGTGGACCTATCTGTTCATTAAAGATGCACATCACTAACTTTTGCTACTTGTTATACAATTATCATTCTGTTTGGAAACAACCTCGCCATTCAGCACATTAATCACCGTGTTCTCACTGTGAAGCGAGGTGTTCTTCTGTTCATCATCCAATGAGTCCTGAGCGACCACTCCCCCTCCCAACCCGGCCGAACAGAGGGTAAACAAACCTTCCCCACACCTCCGCTGGCAGGATCCCCTCAACACTACATCCACTACTCCCAACATGCACACTGCACTTTCCATGATACATTATTATTATAATCAAATAGAAGCGCTAAACCACAGGGTTATACAGCTTCATGATACAGAAGCAACGGTCTGATGCAGAGGATTGTCACGACTCTGTAATCTCCGGTGGATACTCACGATGACGTCTGCTTAAACTGGCCCTTGCCACACATGTTGGTTCTTCGTTTACGCACAAAATGTATGGAGCACCACAATCTGGCTCCCTCCCTCCATGCCGGAGGTTATGCACACTGTAATCGCAGCCACGAACTGCGATTACAGTGTAACTTTACAGTGACCTCCACCCATCACCCTATTTGCATCACAGAACAGTTCTTGTCTCCTGCTCTAAATATCACAGAAAAAACCCAGAAAAGAACACTTAGAATGAGGAGGCGGGATCACAGTGGGACCATCCACTAGTGTAAGTAGGTCTTCGTCCAAAAGTTGACCAAGTATTGAAGAATTCCTTGTATCAAGATCCTATGATGTTGCAGTGTCTGATAGATATGATAAATAGTTATGGTTTTCATTATTTATCACATGTCAGACACTGCAACATCATGGGATCTTTGGACGAAACCTACTAACACTTAGAATATTTTCTGAGAGGGTGTCGTGTAAACTCGAACAAAGGATAACCATGTGATATCCCTCCACTCTACCGACTCAGCCATGGTGCCTAATATTATTTCAGGCTAGGAATCCTAGGGTCATCCTTATTTAACCAAAAAAATATTTTTATACCTATAGTATCATGTATATGAAAAACTATTTGTTTGAAAATAAGGTTCCTAATTTTTACCAGGTTTGTCAGTCGTGCCGTGAACGAACACTTGTTAATTTTATAACGAGTTTCAGAATGTCTGTGTCACAGGACAGGTTCAATACTCGTCTCAGTAAAGATTCACGGTCAGTGTACCTCTTGTCCAGTGCAGTTTTAGTGCTAGACTATGTATTTCGAAAATCGTCATGTGTCAGGGGCACAAGGTCGTACCTAATTCTTGCACCACGAGTGATGATGCAGAAACTTTCAAACATTTCCTGGTGTTCTTCGTTCACCTTGTTGTCAGGCGAGCGGCTACAAATACAAATATTCGTTTTAATTTGGTTGTGTAATCAATATTAGCTCGATTTATCTCAACCCATCCTAACCTAACCAAACATAAACTAACCTAACGTAATCTAACCTAAGCTATCCTAACCTAATTTAACCTAGCCTAGCCTAGCCTAGCTCAGTGTCTCTCTCTGTGTGTACTCACCTATTTGTTCTTGCAGGGGTCGAGTCATCTCTGACAAATGACGATTTTCGGAATGCATATTCTAGCAGTAAAACTGCACTGGACAAGAGGTACAGTGCGCCTCAGGGAATGTGTTCGGTGTGATGCTTGCCCCAAGAGCTTGAGAGTGGTTGGCAGTCTTTGAACCCTTAGCATATACTTCATCTGCGGTCTTCTTTTTTCTTCCCAAAGTTTCATGACTTTTACACTTGGTGGGATTAAACTCCAGGAGCCATATGTCAGACCAGGATTGCATCCTCTCCAGATCCCTTCGTAGTCCTACCTGATCCTAATCCGCTTGATTTCTGCACATTAGCTTCACGTCGTCTGCAAACAGGGACACCTCTGAATCTATATGTGTGTCATGTCTTACACAAATACCAGAAATAGCACCATAACTCGTTTCCTTCCTGTCAGCTATTACTTGATCCATTGCCGCACTTTTCCGGCTTGTCTTGCCTGTTTCTCCAGCTTTTGTACCAATCTCTTGTGGAGAACTGTGTCCAAGAAAAAGCAGTCTGCCCACCTCTCTATCCTGTCTTCCGTTACCTTGTCAAAGAACTCTAGTAGGTTAGTGACACAGGATTTCCCTTTCCTCAAATCGTGCTGGTTATCGTGTATGAACTCATTCCCTTCTAGGTGCTCCTCTTGACAATCTATTGATAAACTACAGACCAGTGTCACTGACACTGGTCTGTAGTTTAATGATGTCTGTCTGTCTCTTTTCGTAAAAGTTAGGACTACACTTGCTGCATTCCACACCTCTGGTAGTTGCCGTGTTTCAATAGAGTTGTTGAAGATTGTTTTTAGTGGCAGATACAGCGCCTATGCTTCCTCTCAGGACCCATGTAGAGTTGTTGCCTGAGCACTACCTTCGAGGTACTTAGTTCGCATGGCAGTTTTTTCTCTTCCTCCACGGATATGAGTAGTTTGTCCACCACTTGTTAGTGTTCCCTTCCATCCAGGGGCGTATTTACTGAAAAGAGCACTTATGACAAGCACTGACATTGTACCCTTGTCCGAACATCTGACACTTATCTTTTAGATAACTCTACCATAAAATCAGCTTAAAAATACAAGTCAATCTCGTTAATCCTTTAATTAACAAATGATGGCGCTGCATGAAAATTACAACTGCACCTTCCTTGCTTTCACTGGTACAGATTGGTCTACGATATGCTCAAATTCATTTTTATTTTTTTTTTATTTTCCAACTTTCAACAGGGCAATATGACAAAGTCTGCCTTGACCCTTGGAGGCTCTCAAATGCGAAAATATTAGTTTTAACTTGCTGAATGATCTCTCACAGCTGGAAATGCGATGGTTAGCGAAGATTGGGGAAGTTGCTCTCATCTTCATTCTGAACAATAAATTTGAGCTCATCAGATCTTGATATTTTCGTGTTAGCCTGACTTCATAACATTCTACAATCGAAAATTATTTCATATAGCTGCTGTCCATCAACAACAGAGCTGTATAATTCGCTAAAACTTTCGGCACTTATTAAAGTCATTACTGTCGGCGCCTTAACATAGTCCTTCGACATCGAGAAGGAACCCAAACTTGGCCTCAGTATCGGGCAAACGAGCGAACCTTTTATCCATTTCTCTGTGAAGACGGTCGAGTGTTTCCTTCATGACTCTTTCCATTTTCTCCTTCGCTGTTAACCCAACGTCTCTCGAGTTCTCATCAGTCATTCGTTTCATTGGTTTCTGACGTCTTTCTACTTCAATATTTCATTCCTGACAGAGACTGAGTCCTTCTTCGAGTGACTCACTGACCAACACTTCTCTTTCATCATCAAAATGTTCTCGGAGGACTTTCAATTCCAGGGCGACATCGTGGAAGTTCATGCTAGGATCCTGCAGCCTCTTTGGAATATGGTCAATGCGAATGTGCACTTTGTTTCAAAATCCTAGCTAAGTCAGAAAATCGTAACTCAGTATGTGATTATACAGCTGCCTTTTGACACTTCTTGTTTCTCCGGTCTCGTTTTCATTGTCTATCAGGTCCTGGAAAACTTGAAGTATTTCATCTAGGTACTTGTTGATGGGGGTCACTGCTTCTGTCTTTACACTCCACCACAGCCACGGCGTTTTTGAGTTTTTCCCAGCGTTGTGATGAATGAAAGAAGAACAAGTAGAGAGCTTCAATTGTTCCAGAAAACGTGACAATCAATGTATCTTCCTTGACTGCTTGTACTCCCACCAAGTTGAATGATTGTCGCAATTCACAAACACTGCCAGGTTTTTTATCTAACTTATTATTTGATGAACACCACTTTTGTGTCCAATTATCACAGCAGCGTTGCCATATCACTGACCGACAATCTTGTAGCTCGATTTCTTCCTTCTCTAGCTTATTCTTCTCTGGCTTGTCCAGATGAGCCAGAAGGAAGCTCTCAGCATCCTTCTGGCTTATCTGGATAAAACCATGGACGTACTCTCTAACATGGACTGTTTTCCTTTCAAAATCAACTTCCACGTACCTCACTACTTCTGACATCTACTCACGATGTGCCTGATCAGGAGTCGAGTCGAACATGACCTGCCTAGTATCGGCCAACAGGCCTGCTGCAGTGTTCCTCCTTTCTTGTGTTCTTATGTATTGCTTGGCTTTACGAACGCTTCTCAGTAAACTCTGCCGAACTCTGCCATCATGTGGATGAATTCATTTTGGATATCCGGTGAAAGATAAGACGCGGATCCAGAATTAATTTCCACACGTGTGAAGTGTTCATTCATGACAGGATCAAAGATGGCCAATAGTTTCAGTAAGCCAAGGAAATTTCCCACATTAGAGTCACTGTCCAGCTGAAGGGACTCCCTGTGTCCTCGCAGAACCAGGTTCTGAGTCGCAGGGAATTTTATAAAGTGAAGGATTCTCGTCAAGATTTCACGCCACTTCAGGTTTTCCTTCTCGGTCTGTGACTGAAGTTCCGTGTCAAGAATTCCTGTGTTTTCTGATAATTTTTTTCCATTTCTTTCCACTGTGTGTATCACTTCCTATGATGCTTAGCATTGTCATGAACACTAATCCTTACAGATGATTTCCATCGGTTGAATCCACTTTCCTGCACCATTGAGGATTGATGACCTGATCGGGAATAGAGAAGTCAACAGATACAAAATGCAGACTTTTTAGAAGGGGAATAGACCAACCATGAGCGAGTACTTCCTCATCACGACCATTTCCCAACATCCTCTTGAACCAAGTTTTGATCAGTTATTTGTTGGTAGGAATCTCCCCTCACTGTCCTGGAAATAATTTGAACCCAGCATTATTATTTCTGATCTCAATGCGTCAGGCAGAATTGCTTTTCAAGTATCCTTGTCGAACTTCAAAAGTCCAGTGCCATGCTGTTCAATCACTTCTGGTATCATAGCTCGAGGCTCTTTGACACCATCCAGTTCAATAAGTTCAGTATCGTCAGGTTTAATCTCGTCAGGTAAAATTCCGTCAATAAACTTAACATCACCACCACCACCATCGTCTTCCCCTCCTGTCATGTCCACGTTCTCTCTGGCAGCTCACTTTTATTCTCATCATACTCGGATTTATCTGACTTATAGCAGGTGCAGGTGACTCCATAAAACGTGTCGAACACATTGTTCCGAGCTTTTCAAAGGTCATGAAGAACTTGCTCAACTCCTTGGTTTCCTCCACTTCCAATTTTCATCTCTTACGTCCTTCAGCTCCACTTTCCTTCTTCTTCGTGATGAATCGTTTTATAGTCTTCTTAGACAATGCTCTGAAATAAGAAAATGACACTTTAAACAAGAACATTAAATTTGACAGATATTGTACAAGATTCTAGACTACCTCCCTAGTTTGCTCAGAAGAATGGTCTTATTGCCGGTTGTCTTTGCTCAGAAGAATGGTCTTATTGCCGGTTGTCTTTGCTCAGAAGAATGGTCTTATTGCCGGTTGTCTTTGCTCAGAAGAATGGTCACTGTGAGGTGTGTGGTCATGTACCTCCCACCACTGTATTTTACCAAATAATTTATATAAGTGGTTTAATATTGTAATCATCCTAGTGCTTCTCACCCATTATAATCAAAGACAGATCATACAGCTGAAGAAAATTCTTTTATTTTCATTATCTGAGGATGGCTTGTCTGACTTTAATAGAAACTGTTCAGTGGCGACCCCTTCAAGTGGCGCCCAGGACACGTGCCATACCTGGCATACCTTATCTCACCACTGCTTCCACCTCAGTTTGATGGAAGCCTTTCTATCTCCACTGACAATACCTCCCTATATCTAGTGCTGAGCTCTTCACATCCTTCCTGGTCATTTCTAGTGACTTCCTCCTTCCTTCCTTCCTGCCTAAGCCTGATTACCTGGTACTTGACTGTTGTTTTCCTCCTGATATGGCTATATAACAGCTTTGGGTGAGATTTGGCTTTCGATGCCAAGTCATTTTCATACTGTAAAGATGAAGACTTAGACACATGTGCAAAATCTGGGTATCTTTATTGAAGACGTTTCGCCCTCAGTGGCTTTATCAATCAGATTCTAGACATACTTGAAGACAGTAGAACTATAACAAAGATGAGGTATTCAGTCCCTCAGCCTGATTACCTCATCTTTTGTATATAGTTCTACTGTCTTCAAATTATGTCCTAGAATCTGTATTGATAAAGCCACTGGAGGGCGAAACGTCTACAATGAAGATACCAAAATGTTGCACATGTGTCTAAGTCTTCACCATTTTCATACTGCCGCATATTCGTTTCTGACTCTTCAACTCAGGTTCTTATTTTCCTGGGTATTTTGCCTTCTATACTTTTTCCATCTTCTAGTGCACTTTATACCTTTGGGTGAACCAAAGGCTCACTCTGGTCTTCCCATTGTTTCTGTTGCTCATGGGTAAGAACTTCTCTTCTGCCTCCCAGCACTTTGAAACCATGCGTTTCATCATATCATTTTCTGTCTTTGCTTCGATTTCTCTTCCCCACTGCACCTCATACTGGAATTGCCTCATACGTGTGTAGTCCCTTCTTTTTAAGTTTTGCTTCTCTCATCCTTCTCGTGGTGCTTCACTCTCCCCTGTTAATTCTACTAATTATTCGAAACTTAGGTCCATGTGGTCACTACGCTGAGGAGCTTTTCATATGTTTCATATGCATATCCACAATGTTTGACCTACTCAAGGTGAATATGAGGTCCAGCCTTGCTAGTTCATCCTCTCCCTCTCTTTGGTAGTGGCTCTAACATGTTGATAAATGAGACACTTTTGCAACATTTGGGTATCATTATCTTCGTTTTACCACACAGTGGCTTCATCAGTCCAGTGCAGAAAAAGTTGGAAGGTGAGGATTAGTTTGAGGTAATCAGTCCCTAACAAGTTGGTGCATGAGATTTCTGAGTACCGCTTCCATCATCTTAGCCATCCATGTTTCTGGTCTTCCTTGTAGCTCCGGGTTTTCAGTTAATATCCTTATCACTGAAATAGCCCAAACTCGTAGCTTTGCCTTACCCATATGGGCTCCTCTGGCAGCTAGTGTTGCCACCATTGCCCTGTTTCACTTATCATACTATTGCCTTGGCCTCCTGCAGTACAGTTATAGAGGCTGAAATGTTGTGGATTTTTAAAAATAGGTTAGATATATACATGAGGGTGTGGGTGGGTGTGAGTTGGACCTGACTAGCTTTTTGCTACTAGGTCAGATGCCGTGTTCCTACCTTAAGTGAATGTGACCTGACCTGAGTAGGATAGAGCATTGGCTTAAGCCGGTAGGAGACTTGGACCTGCCTGCATGGGCCAGTAGGCCTGCTGCAGTGTTCCTTCTTCTTATGTTCTTATGTACTAATATGTGGCAGGCTGTACATAAATGCAATCGCCACCTTGGGATCTCCAGTCTAAATGTTCCTACTGTGTAGTTCCTTCCTTCCATCTGTTCAATCACCCAACTGCTCAAAACTTCCTGGTTTTGATGAGCAGTGTAACTCCTCCTTCCCTTTGTTTCCTCTACCTTTCTCCAGGATCTGATGTCCAGTTAGTAAGATCGTGTTTGTCATCATTCCTTCCCTCTCTTTCCTGCTCCTTGCATCTTTGTATCCTCTGTCTCACTTTCTGTCATTCTTCTCGTTAAGTAAAAGGACACAAATGCAACTAATGTGACATTTTATTGTGGCAACGTTTCGCTCTCCAGGAGCTTTCTCAAGCCGTTACAAGCGATAATGAACATAGTGGGTTTATATATACTCTCAAAGTGAGGTGAAATACTAGTGGTGGTAGTAGTAGTGATATAGTAGTAGTAGTAGTAGTAATACAATAAGGTAGAACAATCAATATGCACATGAGTAAAAGGTGATAAAACAAATACTTGGGTAGTATAACAATAGGTTAGACAAATATTTCTGCTGGAGGTTGAAATATCGAAGGCCTGTAGGAGTGTTCCACATCTACGATGTGCTTGTGTTGAATTAGCAGGAGAGACTATGTGATGGTAGGGTTTACTGTTTTCAGGAGGATTCTTGCTAAGACTTCAGAGATGGTGAAGCTGCCTTTGTTTTGTTTAATTGTGTTAGAAACAGAGATAAGTGCTGATTCAAGGCATTTGCGTCTACGGAAATTAGTTTCTTTGATTACTAGTCGGGCGTCTTTGAATTTCATGAGATGATTGTTGGAATTTCGGTGTTGTACGCAGGCGTTGTTCAGGTTATCGTTTCTGCATGCATTAATGTGTTCATTGATGCGTGTTTCGAGGTTCCTTGCTGTTTCTCCTACATAAATTCTGTCGCAGCCTCCACAGGGTATAGTGTAGACCCCTGCGTTGACTGGTTCATGGTGCTTGGATTTAGTCTTGGTTAGATCCTTAATAGAAGTACTGGAAGCGATGGCGACTCTAGTGTTAGCTTGTGCAAATACTTTAGAAATGTTGGATGCAACCTGGCTGTTGGGAAGAATTATGACTTTGTTTGGAGTGGTGTTGATGCGTGGAGAATTAATGATCTGAAGAGCCTTTTCTTGCAATCTTTGATGAAAAAGGAAGGAAAATGTAACTCAGTGAAGGTTTGGTGAATGTATGTACATTCCTCGTCAAGAAACTCAGGACTACAAATTCGGTAAGCTCTTAGGAAGAATCCGATGATGATGCCTCTTTTGGTCTTAGTATCTTGACTGGAATAGAAGTGTGTGAGATCATTTTTATTTGTAGGTTTCGGTAAACTTGAAATCTTAGGTTGTTATCTACTTTGTGGATGAGGACGTCTAGAAAGGGTAGTTTGTCATTGGACTCTTCTTCTAGTGTAAACTGGATCGCCGGTTCAACTGCGTTGAGCCTTGCCTGAAGATTCCGTACATCAAAACGTTTGGGAGTTATTACGAGGACGTCGTCTACGTAACGTAACCAAGTGACGCTTGAGGGGATGATGTTGGCGAAGTGTTCAGCCTCTAGGTGTTCCATGTACAAGTTAGCTAAGACGGCACTGATGGGGACCCCATACCCATGCCGTATGTTTGTTTGTAGAGCCTGTTATTGAAAGAAAAACAGTTGAAATTAACACAGAGTTCAATAAGGTCAACAAAATCTCCGGGAGGTAGAGGAAGGTTAAGGTCCTGATTGACTTTACGTCGTAGAACCTCGATGGCTTGTGTGGTAGGTACTTTAGTGAAGAGGGAAGTCACGTCCAAACTGCTTAGTTTCTTGTTTCGGATGGAGAGATTTCGGATGCGGTTGAGAAGGTCACCTGAATGTTTAAGATGAGCGGGGCTGATGGTCCCCAGAAGGCAGGAAAGATGTTTGGCAAGAACTCCGGCTAGTTTGTGTGGTAGACGACGTCCTCGTAATAACTCCCAAACGTTTTGATGTACGGAATCTTCAGGCAAGGCTCAACGCGTTAACCGGCGATCCAGTTTACACTAGAAGAAGAGTCCAATGACATGCTACCCTTTCTAGACGTCCTCATCCACAAAGTAGATAACAACCTAAGATTTCAAGTTTACCGGAAACCTACAAATAAAAATGATCTCACACACTTCTATTCCAGTCAAGATACTAAGACCAAAAGAGGCATCATCATCGGATTCTTCCTAAGAGCTTACCGAATTTGTAGTCCTGAGTTTCTTGACGAGGAATGTACATACATTCACCAAACCTTCACTGAGTTACATTTTCCTTCCTTTTTCATCAAAGATTGCAAGAAAAGAGCTCTTCAGATCATTAATTCTCCACGCATCAACACCACTCCAAACAAAGTCATAATTCTTCCCAACAGCCAGGTTGCATCCAACATTTCTAAAGTATTTGCACAAGCTAACACTAGAGTCGCCATCGCTTCCAGTACTTCTATTAAGGATCTAACCAAGACTAAATCCAAGCACCATGAACCAGTCAACGCAGGGGTCTACACTATACCCTGTGGAGGCTGCGACAGAATTTATGTAGGAGAAACAGCAAGGAACCTCGAAACACGCATCAATGAACACATTAATGCATGCAGAAACGATAACCTGAACAACGCCTGCGTACAACACCGAAATTCCAACAATCATCTCATGAAATTCAAAGACGCCCGACTAGTAATCAAAGAAACTAATTTCCGTAGACGCAAATGCCTTGAATCAGCACTTATCTCTGTTTCTAACACAATTAAACAAAACAAAGGCAGCTTCACCATCTCTGAAGTCTTAGCAAGAATCCTCCTGAAAACAGTAAACCCTACCATCACATAGTCTCTCCTGCTAATTCAACACAAGCACATCGTGGATGTGGAACACTCCTACAGGCCTTCGATATTTCAACCTCCAGCAGAAATATTTGTCTAACCTATTGTTATACTACCCTAGTATTTGTTTTATCACCTTTTACTCATGTGCATATTGATTGTTCTACCTTATTGTATTACTACTATTACTACTAATATCACTACTACTACCACCACTAGTATTTCACCTCACTTTGAGAGTATATATAAACCCACTATGTCCATTATCGCTTGTAACGGCTTGAGAAAGCTCCTGGAGAGCGAAACGTTGCCACAATAAAATGTCACATTAGTTGCATTTGTGTCCTTTTACTTAACATATTGTCGGTAATTCTACCAATATTATTACATTCTTCTCGTATTCTGTTGCGGTTGAAGTATATATGGTGGTAATTTGATGAGCCTCTTAGTCGTAGTAACTGCTGTTGGATACTGTTTTGCTCCATTTCTGACTTGACATTTCTTTCTCTTTGAGTATCCCCCTATTCTCTGAAAATTTATAAGCTGGGTCAAGTCTTTCTCTATCTCTTTCATGATATTATCAATCTCTTTTTCCTCCCCCTGTTGTCTTTCTTCGTATGTTGTTCGTGAAAAAAAATTGACCTCTCCCTTTCATCCTCCCATTGCATTTCTCTTCCTATCTCATGATCCAATTTAAGCATCTCTGTTGCTGCTTTCCTTCATATTTCCTGAATCTCTCAATAGCTTGATAGTGCCTCTGCAGGAAACCAGTCTCATTACTTTCCTTTAGTCATCTCTCTGTATGCTGTCCCTGTACCTAATGACAAGCCACTTTCACTCCACAACTTTCCCCGGGCCCCCTGGTAGTCTAATAGGGCCTCAGTATATGTCTTATCTCCTCTTCCTTCGGTTTTCTCGCTGGATACTGATGTTTCTGTTCCCGATGCCCTGCCATATCCATAGCCTTGGTAGCTTCAGCTTCTAGCTCCCGATTTTTCCTCTCTGCAACCATTCTCTCCTCCATTTTATTGTTAAACTCAGTCTTTTTCACTATTGTTCTCTTTTCCTGTGTTCTGCTAAACATTCTTCCTTCCTAGGCCACTCTTACTCAGTTTCCCTGACTCTTCGTCCTACTCTCTGGGATCCCATTTGTTTTTACAGTTGCTACAACGAAATGTAAAGCTTGTGAATGCGTGTGTGTGGGTGCATGTATGTTGTGAGTGTGTGTATGTATTGGTGAGTGTATGAGTGTGTGTGTATGTGCGTGTACTCACCTATTTGTACTCACCTATTTGTGGTTGCAGGGGTCGATTCATAGCTCCTGGCCCCGCCTCTTCACTGATTGCTACTGGGTCCTCTCTCTCCCTGCTCCATGAGCTTTATCAAACCTAGTCTTAAAACTATGTATGGTTCCTGCCTCCACTATGTCGCTTTCTAGGCTATTCCACTTCCTGACAACTCTATGACTGAAGAAATACTTCCTAACATCCCTTTGACTCATAGGAGTCTTCAACTTCCAATTGTGACCCCTTGTTTCTGTGTCCCATCTCTGGAACATCTTGTCTCTGTCCACCTTGTCTCTTCCTCGCAGTATTTTATATGTCGTTATCATGTCTCCCCTAACCCTCCTGTCCTCTAGTGTCGTCAGGACGATTTCCTTAACCTTTCTTCGTAGGACAATCCCTTTAGCTCTGGGACTAGTCTTGTTGCAAACCTTTGTACTTTCTCTAATTTCTTGACGTGCTTGACCAGGTGTGGGCTAAAAACTGGTGCTGCATACTCCAGTATGGGCCTGACGTATATGGTGTACAGAGTCTTTAACGATTCCTTAGTGAGGTATTGGAAATCTATTCTTAGGTTTGCCAGCCGCCCGTATGCTGCAGCAGTTATCTGATTGATGTGTGCCTCAGGAGATGTGCTCGGTATTATACTCACCCCAAGATCTTTTTCCTTGAGTGAGGTTTGCAGTTTTTGGCCACCTAGACTATACTCTGTCTGCGGTCTTCTTTGCCCTTCCCCGATCTTCATGACTTTACATTTGGCAGGGTTAAATTTAAGGAGCCAGTTATTGGACCAGGCTTGTAGCCTGTCCAGGTCTCTTTGTAGTCCTGCCTGATCCTCGACTGATTTAATTCTTCTCATTAACTTCACATCATCTGCAAACAGGGACACTTCTGAGTCTATCCCTTCCGTTATGTCATTCAGGTTCTAGGACTGACCCCTGTGGAACCCCACTCGTCACAGGTGCCCACGCTGACACCTCGTCACGTACCATGACTCGTTGTTGCCTCCCTGTCAGATATTCTCTGATCCATTGCAGGGGTGTGTGTGTGTGTGTGTGTACTCACCTATTTGTGGTTGCAGGGGTCGATTCACAGCATCTCGCCCCGCCTCATCAATGGTCGCTACTAGGTCTACTTTCGACCTGTTCCATGACATCTTTACCGTATATCTTCTTAAAACTATATGTATATGGATCGTGCCTCCACTACATTACTATCCAGATTAGTCCACTTCCTGACAGCTCTATGACTGAAGAAATACTTCCTAACATCTCTGTGACTCATCTGAGTTTTCAACTTCCAGTTGTTACCCTTTGTTGCTGCGTTCCATCTCTGAAACATTCTGTCCCTATCTACTTTGTCATTTCCTCTCAGTATTTTATATGACGTTATCATGATCTCCCTAACCCTCTTGTCCTCTAGTGTCATCAGGTTGATTTTCCTTAACCTCTCGTCGTAGCACTAGTCATGTTGCAAACTTTTGCACTTCCTGTAATCTCTTAACGTGTTTGACCAGTTGGGCGTTCCATATTGATGCTTCATACTCCAATATGGGCTTGATGTACACGGTATGCAGTGTCTTGAATGACTCCTTACTCAGGTATCGAAAAGTTATTCTTGGGTTTGCCAGATGCCTGTATGATGCAGCAGTTATTTGATTGATGTGCGCCTCAAGAGATGTGCTCTGTATGATATTCACCCCATGAACCTTTATCATGACTGAGGCTTGCAGCCTTTGGCCCTTTACCCCTTGCCTGTACTTCGTCGTCGGTCTTCTTTGACCTTCTCCAATATTCCTGACTTTGCACTTGGTGGGGTTAAACTCCATGAGCCAGTTGTTGGACTAGGCTTACAACCTTTCCAGGTCCCATTGAAGTGCTATCTGATCCTAATCCGTTTGAATTCTGCAAACAGGGACACCTCTGTCATTCTGTCACATATACCAGAGACAGCACCGGCCCTAGGACTGACACTTGTGGAACCCCGCTCGTCACATGCACCCATCTTGACACCTTGTCACGTACCATGACTCGTTGTTTCCTTCCTGTCAGGTATTCCCAGATCTATTGCAGTGCCTTTCCTATTATTCCTGCCTGTTCCTCTAGCTATTGCACTATTCTCTTGTGTAGAACTGTCGAAAGCCTTCTTACAGTCCAAGAAAATTCAGTCTTCCCCCTCACCCCCTCTCTCTCCTGTCTTCTATTAACTTGTCATAAAACTCCAATAGGTTTATGACAAGGTTTCCCTTCCCTGAAACCGTGCTGGTTATCGTGTATAAGCTAATTCTTGTTTACTTAGGTGCTCCAACACTCTTCTCCTGATAAGACTCTCTGCATACTATACATGTCAGCAGCACTAGTGTGTTGTTTAACGTTGCATGTCTGTCTCCTTCCTTGAAAGTTGTTCTTCCACACCTTGGCTAGTTGCGGTGTTTCGACAGATGTGACTAAGATTATTGATAGTGTCGTACACAGTGCGTCTGCTTCCTCTCTCACGACCCATGGAGAGATGTTGTCCAGTCCCACAGCCTTTGAGGTATCTAAGTTCACTTAGCAGCCTCTTCACTCTTCCTCGGTTTTGTGTAATGTGTTCAGCACTTATTGGTGTATCCTATCATCCCGATTTGATGGAGTTCTTATTCTCTTTCCACTAAAAATACTTCCTTAAATCTCGTGTTGATCACTTCACTTAGCTTTTGATCGTTTCCCATCACCTCCCCTCCTTCCTTCCTTTGCCTGATTACCTGGTCCTTGACTGTTGCTTTCCCCACTGATTTGGTTGAATAACACTGGTCAACAATTTTTGGAAAGTTGAATGCCTCTTAAATGAGATTAGTTAAATTTTATGTATTTTCATGTCCTGAATCCAAATATCACCTTGAAAATGCTTATTGGCTATAGGTTTAAATATACGAGACATGTAACATTTGATTATTTTATAATAATATACAATATGTCAATATGTTTTAAACTCTAATCCTTACCTACTCTCTGCCTTTTTGCTTGACGCTTATAGTGAGCTGAAGAATCATGTCTTGCCAATGTCCAGCAATAGTCTGCAAGCATTCTTGTGCCACATTTGCCCTGGTACCATTTTTCCATGGTTGAAATATCTAAGTGAAACCTTTCACCATGTTCCTCACTAACTGCCCCACAGTTTGCTGGAAAAAAGTCTAAAGGTGAGTCCAAAAAGGGTGATTTTAAGTGACATGTTACATCCCATGTTCTTGTAAGCCTTGATGAGGTTTTCCACCAATTCTTCATAGTTACCTTCCCTTCTGTTTCCCAGGAATCCCTTCGCCACTAACTTAAATACTTCCCAAGCAGCTTTCTCCTCCCCATGAAGGTCTGATTCAAAGTCACCATCTTTAAGAAGCTTTCGAATCTGAGGACCATTGAAGACTCCCTCTCTTATCTTAGCGTCGCTCAGTGAGGGAAATTTTGATGTTAAATACTTGAATCCCTGACCGGATTTGTCCACAGTTTTTACAAAGTTTTTCATGAGCCCAAGTTTTTTGTGTAGTGGTGGTAGCAAAATTTTGTTTCAATGAGAGGTGGATGTTGAACATTGTTCATCCCAGACTCCAATGATTGACGAGGTGGCCAGTCTCTCCTGATGTAGTGGGAACCTCTTGCACGGCTGTCCCATCACACAGAAAACAGCAGTACTTGGTGTAAAAAGTGTTTGGTTAAGAAAATCACTTACCTTTCACCTCAAAATATAAACTTGAAGAGCACAACCACCTTGTATGACTGCTGGAACAATAATGAAGGTCAGTGAGACTGTGATTGTGGTAAGAAACACACTGCCGCAAGCCTGTTGCAACCTGTTGTGACACTTAGGTCTATATTGAAAAGTAGACCTAACAAACAATTTTAACCATGATATTCATTATCAGTGACCTAAAATTAGTTGGAAATTGCTACTCTGGTCTCGGAAACATTTTGGTTGTTGACCAGTGTAACGGCTTTGGTCAGATTTGGCTTTCGATGCTATGTCATTCTCATATTGCCACTGGGCCTCCCTCCATGTCCATACATATTCGTTTCTGCTTATTCTGCTAATCTACTTGTTTTTCCAGGGTCGTTTGTCTTTTATACTTTTTCCATTCTCTGTCACACTTAGTTTGGGTATTTGTACACCTCTGGGTGAACCAAGGGCTCATTCCAGTCTTCCCATTGTTTCTGTTGCCCTTGGGTGTGATCCTCTCCTCTGCCTCCTTGAATTTTGTGGTCTCGTATTCCATTATTTCATGTACTGTTTACCCACCAGTTCTCTGTCCCTCTGTGTCTCGTGCAGGGAATTCCCTATGCCTGTGTTGTCCTCTCTGTTGTAGTTTGGCTTTCTCGTCGTACTCGTGCTGCTTCACTCTCTACTTTTAATTCTACAATTTATTCAAAGCTCAGGACCACATGTGCGTGTGTGTATGTGAGGGAGAATGTCTGTGTGTATGTAAGTTTGTGTGTGTACGTGTGTGTGGGCTGTCGGCTTTCACGGCAAGCTGTCAACTGGTGCTAAAGGATATCCGCTGGAAGTGTAGATTGTCTGCCAGTGCTGCAGACTGTCAGCTGCCACCATCAACTAACAATAGGTGGTGCAGGCTGTCAGATGATCTGACAATCCTAATTTCACTGACAGGGTTTCACATGTGACTACAGGGTGTCACCTGCTGTTGTAGGCTGTCACCTGGAGCTGCTGTTTCTCAGTTGACATTAAAGCTGTCAGTTGTCACTGGAGGATGTAGCTGGTGCTCCAGTCTGTTTCTGTAATTTTAGGCTGTCAGTTTTTAATGTGACCTGCTGCTGCTGCTGCAGCAGATGTTATTAATGTTGCTGCTGCTGCAGCAGATGTTGTTAATGTTGCTGCTGCTGCAGCAGATGTTGTTAATGTTGCTGCTGCAGCAGATGTTGTTAATGTTGCTGCTGCAGCAGATGTTGTTAATGTTGCTGCTGCAGCAGATGTTATTAATGTTGCTGCTGCTGCTGCTGTTTCTGCAGGTGTTTTGAATATGTTGTTGATGTTGATGCAGGTTTCCTGATTATGCTGTTCTTGCTCCAGTTGTTACTAATCAGTTGTTTTGATGAGGCTGAGGGTGTCATTAATATTGCTGCTGTGCTGCTGCTGTTGCTGCAGGTGTTTGGTTTGCTGCTGTTGTAGGTGTTAAGAATGGGCTTCAGCGGCTTCTAGTGCAGTTGGTGTCATTAACATGTATTTGTTAGGGCTGCAAGTGTTATTATTGTGTCTGCTGTTGCAGGTGTTATTAAAGAGTTTTTCTCTGTTGTTGCAGGTGTTATTCATGAGTTTTATGTTGTTACAGGTGTTATTGATGAGTTTTCTTTACTGCTGCAGGTGTTTGTGAGGAGTTTTTTTCTGTTGCAGGTGTTATTGATGAGTTTTGTGTTGCTACAGGTGTTATTGATGAGTTTTCTGTTGCTGCAGATTTATTTGTGTGCTGCAGTTGCTTCTGTTGTTACAGATGTTATTAATGTGCTGCAACTTTTTATGTTGCTGAAGTGTTAACAATGTACTGCATCAGCTGCTGTTGCAGGTGTTATTAATGTGTTGCTACTGCTGTTGCTGCTGCTGCTGCTGCTGCAGGTATTCCCAAATTATTGGTGATGCTGCTACTACAGGTGTTAGCAACGTATTGTTGCTGCTGCTACAGGTGTTAGCAACGTATTGTTGCTGCTACTACAGGTGTTAGCAACGTATTGTTGCTGCTGCTACAGGTGTTAGCAACGTATTGTTGCTGCTGCTACAGGTGTTAGCAACGTATTGTTGCTGCTGTTACAGGTGTTAGCAACGTATTGTTGCTGCTGCTACAGGTGTTAGCAACGTGTTGTTGCTGCTGCTACAGGTGTTAGCAACGTGTTGTTGCTGCTGCTACAGGTGTTAGCAACGTGTTGCTGCTGCTAAGGTGAGCAACGTGTTGCTGCTGCTACAGGTGTTAGCAACGTATTGTTGCTGCTGCTACAGGTGTTAGCAACGTATTGTTGCTGCTGCTACAGGTGTTAGCAACGTGTTGTTGCTGCTGCTACAGGTGTTAGCAACGTATTGTTGCAGCTGCTACAGGTGTTAGCAACGTGTTGTTGCTGCTGCTACAGGTGTTAGCAACGTATTGTTGCTGCTGCTACAGGTGTTAGCAACGTGTTGTTGCTGCTGCTACAGGTGTTAGCAACGTATTGCTGCTGCTGCTACAGGTGTTAGCAACGTGTTGTTGCTGCTGCTACAGGTGTTAGCAACGTGTTGTTGCTGCTGCTACAGGTGTTAGCAACGTATTGTTGCTGCTGCTACAGGTGTTAGCAACGTATTGTTGCTGCTGCTACAGGTGTTAGCAACGTATTGTTGCTGCTGCTACAGGTGTTAGCAACGTATTGTTGCTGCTGCTACAGGTGTTAGCAACGTGTTGCTGCTTCTGAAGTCATCAGTGTGTTGAACTTTATGAGGTTGTTATAGGTGTTTTATTTCTGCTGTGGAGTTCTGGAAGTTCTTCCACTACTGTTGATGCTGTACTTGTTATTAATAAGTTGCTGCATTTATGATTGTTATCAATGTTGTGGGTGTTGCATTTTTGTCCCTCTTTCAGCGTTTCAGTTATTTTGCTGCAGAAGAATTTATCGATGTGCTATTGTTGTTATGAATGTGTTGCTGTAGTTATCAATGTGTTGCTGTAGTTATCAATGTGTTACTGTAGTTATCAATGTGTTACTGTAGTTATCAATGTGTTACTGTAGTTATCAATGTGTTACTGTAGTTATCAATGTGTTTCTGTAGTTATCAATGTGTTACTATAGTTATCAATGTGTTACTGTAGTTATCAATGTGTTACTGTAGTTATCAATGTGTTTCTGCTGCTTTAGTTATCAACGTGTTGCTCTTGCTGTAGTTATCAATGTGTTACTGCTACTGTAGTTATCAATGTGTTACTGCTACTGTAGTTATCAATGTGTTTCTGCTGCTTTAGTTATCAACGTGTTGCTCTTGCTGTAGTTATCAATGTGTTACTGTAGTTATCAATGTGTTACTGTAGTTATCAATGTGTTACTGTAGTTATCAATGTGGTACTGTAGTTATCAATGTGTTTCTGCTGCTTTAGTTATCAACGTGTTGCT
This sequence comes from Cherax destructor, assembly GCA_009830355.1. Taxonomy (NCBI): domain Eukaryota; kingdom Metazoa; phylum Arthropoda; class Malacostraca; order Decapoda; family Parastacidae; genus Cherax; species Cherax destructor. Next base: position 35,904 of record WNWK01005531.1, on the reverse strand, counting down.
CTTGCTGTAGTTATCAATGTGTTACTGCTACTGTAGTTATCAATGTGTTACTGCTACTGTAGTTATCAATGTGTTTCTGCTGCTTTAGTTATCAACGTGTTGCTCTTGCTGTAGTTATCAATGTGTTACTGTAGTTATCAATGTGTTACTGTAGTTATCAATGTGTTACTGTAGTTATCAATGTGTTTCTGCTGCTTTAGTTATCAACGTGTTGCTCTTGCTGTAGTTATCAATGTGTTACTGCTACTGTAGTTATCAATGTGTTACTGCTACTGTAGTTATCAATGTGTTTCTGCTGCTTTAGTTATCAACGTGTTGCTCTTGCTGTAGTTATCAATGTGTTACTGCTACTGTAGTTATCAATGTGTTACTGCTACTGTAGTTATCAATGTGTTTCTGCTGCTTTAGTTATCAACGTGTTGCTCTTGCTGTAGTTATCAATGTGTTACTGTAGTTATAGTACTATATGTGTTACTGTAGTTATCAATGTGTTACTGTAGTTATCAATGTGTTTCTGCTGCTTTAGTTATCAACGTGTTGCTCTTGCTGTAGTTATCAATGTGTTACTGCTACTGTAGTTATCAATGTGTTTATGCTGCTGTAGTTATCAATGTGTTACTGCTACTGTAGTTATCAATGTGTTTCTGCTGCTGTAGTTATCAATGTGTTACTGCTGTAGTGCATGTTTTCGCTGCTAGTATCAATGTGTTTCTGCTGTTTTAGTACAAGTTTCTTTATTTATCAATGTGTTACTGTTACTGTAGTTATCAATGTGATTATTTTACTATAGTTATCAATGTGTTACTGTTACTGTAGTTATCAATGTGATTATTTTACTATAGTTATCAATGTGTTGATGTTGCTGTAGTTATCAATGTGATGATGTTACTGTAGTTATCAATATGTTGATGTTACTGTAGTTATCAATGTGATGATGTTTCTGTAGTTATCAATGTGATGATGTTATTGTAGTTATCAATGTGATGATGTTGCTGTAGTTATCAATGTGATGATGTTGCTGTAGTTATCAATGTGATGATGTTGTTGTAGTTATCAATATGTTGATGTTACTGTAATTATCAATGTGATGATGTTACTGTAGTTATCAATATGTTGATGTTATTGTAGTTATCAATGTGATGATGTTGCTGTAGTTATCAATGTGATGATGTTGCTGTAGTTATCAATGTGATGATGTTGCTGTAGTTATCAATGTGATGATGTTGCTGTAGTTATCAATGTGATGATGTTGCTGTAGTTATCAATATGTTGATGTTACTGTAGTTATCAATGTGATTATTTTACTATAGTTATCAATGTGTTGATGTTACTATAGTTATCAATGTGTTGACGTTACTGTAGTTATCAATGTGATGACGTTACTGTAGTTATCAATGTGATGACGTTACTGTAGTTATCAATGTGTTGACGTTGCGGTAGTTGTTATTAACGTCCTCCTGCTGTTTCGTTATCAATGTTCACTTTGGTGTTTTTAGGTAAAAATCTGTAAAATCGAAAATGTGTGAATTGTAACAAAAACATATATAAAAATTTGGCAACATTTTCCCGCAAATCTTATTCCTCAATGGAATCCATAAAGCGCTTTATCGTAATTTTAATATTTAACGTAATGACGTCATTGGTACGACGCTTATGCGACTTATGTGTAACTGGCGTAATTCTACTCACTTTATTTAGTTTTAATATTTCGCTCTTAGTTTATTTTCATTAAAATCATTACATGACATCTGCTTCTGCTGCCTCATCCTAAATGGATGAACAATAGATTAAAACATCTCATTGGTCAAAAGAGAGGCATATATAGGCGAATCAAAAGAGGGGAGGGGCAATTAAGTAATCAATATATTCAGTTAAAGAGAGAAATTAAAAAGGGAATAAGAAAAGCAAAAAGAGACTATGAGGTTAAAGTTGCAAGAGAATCGAAGACTAACCCAAAAGGATTTTTTCAGGTATACAGAAGTAAGTTTAGGGACAAGATAGGCCCACTCAAAAGTTACTCAGGTCAGCTCACCGTCAGTTATAAGAAAGTGTGTAGAATTTTTAACACTTACTTCCTCTCAGTTTTTACACAGGAAGATACCAGCGATATTCCAGAAATAATAAATTATGTAGAACAGGACGATAGTAAACTATGCACGATCAGGGTCACAAGTGACATGGTCCTTAGACAAATAGATAAATTAAAGCCTAACAAATCCCCAGGCCCTGATGAACTGTATGAAGGGTTCTAAAGGAATGTAAAGAGGAGCTTAGCAAACCTATGGCTAATCTTTTCAACATATCACTGCAAACTGGCATGGTGCCAGATAAGTGGAAAATGGCAAATGTAATACCTATTTTCAAAGCAGGTGACAAGTCCTTAGCTTCAAACTATAGAAAAATAATCCTAACCTCCATAGTGGGAAAATTTATGGAATCACTAATTGCCGAGGCAATTCATAGCCATCTTGAAAAGCATAAATTAATCAACGAATCTCAGCACGGTTTTACAAAAGGGCGTTCCTGCCCTACAAATTTAATAACTTTTTTCACGAAGGTATTTGAGGAGGTAGATCATGGTAATAAATATGTAGTACAAGAATGGTATACAATACCAACAAGATGAAATTAAGACACATGTGCAACATCTGGGTATCTTTATTGTAGACGTTTCGCCCTCCAGTGTCTTTATCAATACAAATTCTAGGACATAATATGAAGACAGTAGAACTATATACAAAAGATGAGGTAATCAGTCCCTCGGCTTTGGAGTTGGTGTAAAGAGCACCGTAGGTCTGGAGATTATGAAGACCAGGTAAGGAGGCTTGACCTTAAATAGGCGACAGCTGATAGGGACGGGTAGCAGACGAACAAATAGTAGAGTTACAAGTGGAGAGGGAAGAAGGAAGGGCCGGACAAAGGAAGCCAAATTACAAGGGGACTACGTAGGCATGACGAACTTCCTGCACGGGGTTCAGAGGGACAGAGGACTGGCAAGGAAGTCAGTAAACGATATAATGGAATATGTGACAACAATATGCTATTAAGCTGAGGAGAGGTTTGTACCGAAGGGTAACAGGAACAACGAAAAAGCCAGGATGAGCCCATGGTTCACCCAAAGGTGCAGGGAGGCCAAAAACAAGTGTGATAGAGAACAGAAGAAGTATAGATGGCAAAGGACCCAGGAGAATATGGAGAGCAGTCGCAGAGCCAGAAATGAATATGCACAGGTAAGAAAGGAGGCCCAAAGACAATACGAGAATGAAAGCAGCAAAAGCCAAACCTGACCCAAAACTGTTGTACAGCCACATCAGAAAGAAAAGAACAGTTAAGGACCAGGTAATCAGGCTGAGGAAGGGAGGAGGGAAGGTCACAAGAAATGACCACAAAGTATGTTGGAAGCTCAACATGAGATTCAAAGAAGTGTTCACAAAGGAAGCAGAAGAGCCTCCAGAAAGGCAGAGAGGTGGGGTACACCATCAAGTGTTGGACACAATACATACAGCTGAGGAAGAAGTGAAGAGGCTGCTAAGTGAGCTAGATACCTCAAAGGCGATGGAGCCGGATAACATCTCTCCATGGGTCCTAAGAGAGGGAGCAGAGGCGCTATGTGTACCACTAACAACAATCTTCAACACATCTATCGAAACAGGGAGACTACATGAAGTATGGAAGACAGCAAATGTAGTCCTAATTTTAAAAAAAAGGAGACAGACATGAAGCATTAAACTACAGACCAGTGTCACTGACATGTATAGTATGCAAGGTCATGGAGAAGATTATCAGGAGAAGAGTGGTGGAGCACCTAGAAAGAAATGAGGTTATCAACGACGGCCAGCACGGTTTTAGGGAGGGAAATCCTGCATCACAAACCTACTGGAGTTCTATGACAGGGTGATGTAAGTAAGACAAGAGAGAGAGGGGTTTATCAGATTGCATTTTCTTGGACTGTAAGAAGGCGTTTGACAGAGCTTCACACAAGAGATTAGTGCAGAAGCTGGAGGACCAGGCAGGGATAACAGGGAAGGCACTACAATGGATCAGAGAATACCTGTCAGGAAGACAACATCAAGTCATTATACATGGCGAGGTGTCAGAGTGGGCGCCTATGACGAGCGGGGTGCCACAGGGATCAGTCCTAGGACTGGTGCTGTTTCTGGTATTTGTGAACGACATGACGGAATGAATAGACTCCAAAGTGTCTCTGTTTGCAGATGATGTGAAGTTGATGAGAATAATTCAATCGGACGAGGACCAGGCAGAACTACAAAGAGATCTGGACAGGCTGCAAGCCTGGTCCAGCAACTGGCAACTGGAGTTCAAAATCACCAAGTGCAAAGTCATGAAGATTGGGGGAAGGCAAAGATGACCACAGACGGAGTACAGTCTAGAGGGCCAGAGACTACAAACCTCACTCAAGGGAAAGAATCTTGAAGTGCGTATAACACCAGGCACATCTCCAAAGGCGCACATCAACCAAATAACTGCTGCAGCATACGGGTGCCTGGCGAACCTAAGAACAGCATTCCGACATCTTAATAAGGAGTCATTCAGGACCCTGTACACTGTGTACGTTAGGCCCATATTAGAGTATGCAGCGCCAGTTTAGAACCCTCACCAAGCCAAGCATGAAAGGAAAGTAAAGAAAGTGCAAAGGTTTGCAACAAGACTAGTCCCAGAGCTAAGGGGTATGTCCTACGAGGAGAGGTTAACGGAAATCGAACTGACGACAGTGGAAGACACGAGAGATTGGGGGGGAGGATATGATAACGACATATAAAATACGGAGAGGTATCGACAAGGTGGACAGAGACAGGATGTTCCAGAGATGGGACACAGCAACAAGGGGTCACAGTTGGAAGTTGAAGACTCAGATGAATCACAGGGATGTTAGGAAGTATTTCTTCAGTCCCAGAGTTGTCATGAAGTGGAATAGTCTGGGAAATCATGTAGTGGAGGCAGGATCCATACATATCTTTAAGAAGAGGTATAATAAAACTCATGAAGTGGGAAGAGGGACCGAGTAACGGCCAGTGAAGGGGGTGGGGTGGGGCAGGACCTGTGACTCAACCCCTGCAACCACAACTAGGTGAGTACAAACACACACACACACACACACACACACACACACACACACACACACACACACACACACACACACACTACACAGCCCCGGTGGCCTGGTGGTAAAGCTCTCGCTTCACGCACGGAGGGCCCGGGTTCTATTCCCGGCTGGGCGGAAACATTTCGAAGTGTTTCCTTACACACACACACACACACACACACACATACATACAACAGGCCTAGTGTCTAATCGACATGTGCCTAGGACAAAATGGTAACTAACACACAGACACACACACACACACTATCGACAAGTGCCCTTGACAACAAGTAATGACATTATCATCTCAGAAATTAAGTTGTTTAATATTTAACTTACGTACCTATCCCAACCTACCTACATCCCTTCCTCCCTCCCTAGATACCTCTCTCTCTCTCTCTCTCTCTCTCTCTCTCTCTGTCTGTCTCTCTGTCTTTTCTCCATCCATCAACGACTTAAAAGTTCACTTATTCTGCGTGTAAAATGATAATAGTTGACAGATATCAGACTGTGGCTACTGAGAGGCACACTGGTCACATCAAGTCACCTATATGAGGATAAATAGTTTTCAAAACCGACGAGTTGAAGATTGAGACACTTGTGCAACATATGGGAATCTTTATTAAGAAAACGTTTCACCACAAGTGGCTTCATCAGTCCAATACAAAGCAGAGAGGGGTAAAGAGAGCAGTCCCTCAGCCTGGAATTGATGTGTTCAGTCCATCACTCTTGTAGAAAATACAGCATATGGCCGGAGAAGTGACTTATGTACTGTAGTCAGGTGAGTGGAAGCAGGAGGAGGCGGGGTCACAGTGGTACCATCCACTAGTGTAAGTAGGTCTTCGTGCAAATGTTGGACAAGTGTTGAAGAATTCCTTGTATCGAGAACCCATGATGTTGCAGTGTCTGAGAAATGTGATAAATGGTTTTCAAAACCGACAAGTTAAAGATTGAGACCTCAAACTCCTCCTCTCTTTACCCTTCTCGGCTTTGTATTAGACTGAAGAAGCCACTGTGTGGCGTAACGTTTCCTTAATAAAGATTCCCATATGTCTCAATCTTCAACTTGTCGGTTTTCAAAACCATTTATCACATTTCTCAGACACTGCAACATCATGGGTTCTCGATACAAGGAATTCTTCAACACTTGTCCAACCTTTGCACGAAGACCTACTTACACTAGTGGATGGTACCACTGTGACCCCGCCTCCTCCTGCTTCCACTCACCTGACTACAGTATATAAGTCACTTCTCCGGCCATATGCTGTACTTTCTACAAGAGTCATTGACTGAACATATCGATTCCAGGCTGAAGGACTGTTTACTTCAAACGATGTATTCACACTGGATAGCAACTTTAGCATAGCAAAAGTCTTGGGACGTTAATAATGGAGGCAAGATTATTTTAGTAAATGAAATACCTAAATTTTTTGCGACTCTGATCTGAAAAAATTAAATTGTTGAATTTAATATAAAATAAGCTGAAGGGCCAAATTTTGGATTAAAATTACCGTTTCTTGCTATAAGCTTTGTAGCAATCAAGTCAAACTGGTGAAATAGACTAGATTTCGGTATATTTGATTATTGAAACAGGCCAGTAATAGGCCCACAAATGAGTATTTTCGGCCGAATTACCGGTGTGGAGGAATGTACCCCTACGATAAAGTGTACTGTAAATGTTGCTATACTTAGCTTGTAGATGCATCCACGATTTCCCAGCCATCCCAGTAATCGATCGTTGATGCAGACATTCACATTCCTCACAGGGCTGTATGGTAAGACAAGATCACACATGAGACTTATGTTATTGCCCCAAAGGAGCATATGCTATATACTCAGTCATTTGATGGACTGAAAGGCAGTTTACTCATGGTTTTTGGGCGGATCGCCCACGAGTCACCGGGTGAAATGATAAATCTGCCTAAAGCAAATTATGCTTTCCTAACTGCGCAACAGGTGGCATCTAGGTTTAAGCAGACTTACCTGGGTATTTGTAATGGACCCTTAATTCACACCCCGATATCGCTGTCTTGTTTGAAGAACGCTGCTGAAGAGTCACTGACTTGTTAGACGATGCAAACTCATTGTCCCTTTACATTCTTAAATTTCAGTCTTTTTGCAGTAGTAAAAAGCTGCGCACACTTCTGAATATACCGCGATTTTATTCACTAAACGCGCTGGAACAGAGTTCTTATCCGATTTCCCGACGTTAGTGGAGATTAAATGAGAACGGACTCATACGACTAATGTTCCTTTGTCAGGTCAAATTCTCGCACTGCAGCTCCCGTCCTCATGTCCAAGTTCAATCTAACCCCTTGTGCGCAGCCGACCTCAGCCGGACTTGGCATCGCTGACCTCAGCTATATTTCAATACTTGCAAAACACCAACAAGTTGCAATTCAAATGCTTGTGTTCTGTAAATACTTCGATCACTGGAGCACATGATTGTAATGTTCAAGTGTAGAAACTAATACAGCAGTTTACTATATTTCTTTCCTGCTAAGGTCAAGAGTCACATTTATATCAAATGTTTCACTCATATACATTCGTTGCAACCCTGGTCAATGACTACTTGACTTCTGGCTCTTTGGGTCCATACATCTGTTACCAGTTAAGGTTGTTGATCAGGAAGCTAGGCACGCCGTCTGGCCCTTTCTAAGGGCCGGAAAGGGTTGAGCCCTTTCTAAGGGCAAAAAGGGTAGGTACCCCCCTCTTTTGGAGAATTTTCTCCACACCTGGAGTTTACCTGGAGAGAGATCCGGGGGTCAACGCCCCCGCGCCCCCAGCAGTTAACCCCCTAGAAGTTATTTCTAGGTCTATATAGGTTTCCTAAATAGTCACTAATTCCCAAATCACAGCTGCAAGGAGCCATAACTCATAAATCACAGCTACAAGACGACATAACTCATAAATCACAGCTGCAAGGCGACATGACTCATAACTCACAGCCGCAAGACGACATAACTCCTAAATCACAGCTGCAAGGCGACACAACTCATAAATCAAAGCTGCAAGGCGACATAACTCATAATTAACAGCTGTAAGGCGACACAACTCATAAATCACAGCTGCAAGACGACACAACTTATAAATCACAGCTGCAAGGCGACACAAATCATAAATCACAACTGCTAGGTGACATAACTCATAAATCGAACATAAATAGCTTAACAGGAATCAAGAATCCTGGATTTTGTGGCTGTCTGGTTGGAATCTTCTTGGCTGACAGTGGTAATAAAGGTGTATGCCACAATTCCCTTGTTAGGCGAAAATAAAGACATGCTCAACTAATGTGACATATTATTGAATTATTATTATAAAAAAGAAGCGCTAAACCTACAAGGGTCATAGAGCGCAGCATGGCAGGGAAGGGCGCAAGGGTATTGGGTAGCAAGAGGGAGAGGTAGAAAGGGCTGTGAGAAGTGCTAGAGTCATCATCATCAGAGTTTGTGCAGTAAATCAGTTGCTGTAAAAATGTCAGTGAGAGAGTCTGGGTTAAAGGAGGGTCCATCTGCAAGAAGGGAAGGTAAAGTAAGGGCAGTAGAGCGGTGATGACGTTGGAGGTAAATTCTGAGTGCTCGTTGATAGAGTGGACAGTCCAACAGAATATGGCTAACAGACACTGGAACCTGACAATGCTCACAGAGAGGGGCAGGGAGCCTCTCCATGAGATACCCGTGAGTAAGACGAGTGTGGCCGATGCGTAGACGGGAGAGTGTAGTCTGCCAACCTCGACATTGATGACAAGAAGAAGGCCAGAAACCTGTACTTGGTTTAATAGAATGAAGTTTGTTATGTAGCAGATCAAACCAACGTTGTTGCCAAAGGGTGCGAAGGTGGGTAGAAATTACAGCAAAATAGTCTGTGAATGAAACCCCTCTATATGAAACTGGGAGGTCATGTACTGCTGACCACGCAGCAGTGTCTGCCTGTTCATTGCTCTGTACGTCAACATGACCAGGGACCCGACAAAAAACAATATCTTTATGCTTGCTAGAGATACGGCGTAACCAAAGTTGGATACAAAGATCCAGGGGGTGAGGTGAATCAAATTTCCTTATAGCCTGTAAAGCATTAAGGGAGTCTGAAACTACCACAAATGGTGACACAGGCATAGATGTAATACGGATAAGTGCTACGAGAATGGCATACAATTCAGCCGTGAAAATGCTAGCGGAGGATAATAAATGCCCTCGCACGACGCTCTCCGGAAACACTGCTACGAATCCGACGCCGTCAGAAGACTTAGAACAATCGGTGTACACTGTGATGGCATGAGAATAAGATCGGAAGTGGTTAAGAAAAAGAGAGCGAGAAGCCAACGTAGGCAGTTGGGCTTTCGGGCATGGTAGACACGAACCGTCGGAACTTCCCAAGGGGGTAGAGAAAAGTGAGATGCTACATGAACATAGAAAGGTGGTAACTGAAGAGAAGACAAGAGCGAATGTAGGCGAAGAGAAAAGGGACGGAGTAAACAGGGGCGACGAACAAATAAAGAACGTCTACTAACATCAGTGACTATTCCATATATGGAAAGATTACGGAGGTCATGAGAGCGATGGCAGTGAGCATCACGGCGATCAGATAAGGATGGAATATTCACATCTGCATAGAGGTTCTTAACCGGTGAATAGCGAAAAGCACCAAGGCATAAACGTAATCCCTGGTGATGGATGGGATCAAGGCTAGAGAGAGTTGCAGGAGAGGCCGCTGAATATATCTGGTCGCCATAATCGAGTTTCGATAAAATTAGGACTGAATGTAGTCGAAGGAGAGTGCCACGATCAGCCTCCAGGAAAGATGAGAGAGGGTTTAAGGAGGTTCAGCCTGCTATGACAAGTCGCCTTCAGAGAGGTAATGTGAGGTTTCCAGGATAACCGACGGTCAAACAGAAGGCCGAGAAACCTGACCATATTCTGGGATACAAGAGCCATATAGGTACAATGGGTGAACAGAGACGACAGAACGTCGAGTGAAAGTAATTTTGGTGAGTTTTAGTACTTGAAAATGTTGGTGGTGACCCATGAGTGGTGACCCAAGTGGAAAAACTGTTGATTGTCTGCACAAGCTATAGCAAAGTCATCAACATAGAGTGATGACCAAATATACGATGGAAGAATTGATGCCAGATCATTTAAAGCAAGGAAAAAATGTGTTGTGCTCAGAACACATCCCTGGGGGACACCCTCACTGAAATGGCTCTAAGTTAAGAAGTTCTGAAGGAAAAATGATAGATTGCCTCGGAGGCCTAAGGAGTGTGTCACAAGCCTTCTCAAGGTCAAAAAAGATGGCGATAACCGAGTGGTTATTAGTAAATTCATTACAAACAAACGTATCCAAGCGTAGTAAGAGGTCAATGGTAGAACGGCCCTTACGAAAGTCATATTGACTAGTGGAGGGACTATTGTATGTCTCAAAATACCACATCAAACGTCTATTTACCAGACGTTCCATCACCTTGCAAACTGCACTGCTAAGAGCAATGGGACGGTAGTGGGAGGCAGCATGTCTCGTAGTACCCTGTTTGCCGAAAGGGAGAACAATGGCCGATTTCCACAGCTGGGGAAGAACTCCATGTGATCAAATAAGATTAAAGAGTCGTAAGAGGACAGCAAGAGCTGACTGATGTAAATGCTATAGCATACGTATATGAATGCCGTCAGGCCCAGCTGTCGATGATCGGCAAGCAGAGAGTGTTGCCTTCAGTTCCAGAAGTGTAAAAGGCACATTATAAGAATTTTCTCGGATAGAAGAAAAGCTCAAGGGCTCTAACTCTCTGGTAGACTTGGAGGAAAGAATCGAGGGGCATAGATGGAGCATTAGAGAGATACGGATAAGATGATTAATAATTTCAGTGGTAACGTCAAGAGGGTTTGCTATAGCGACACCGGCAACCCGAAGAACAGGAGCCGGGTCGGGAGAGTATTTACCACTCAGTTTGCATACTTTTTTCCAGACTGCATTCATAGAGGAAGCCGAAGTGAAGGTAGAAACATAATCCCGCCAGCAAGTGCGTTTAGCGTCACGGCTGACAAGGCGGGCGACTTCTCTCTTCTGCTAAAAATCAAGGAGTCGCTCTGTGATTCTATTGTACCGGTACCTGCCCCACGCAGCGCATTTCCTACGCACTGCCCGAGCACAAGCAGGAGAAACCAAGGTACGCACTTCTGAGACTGCCTGCCCGAGGATTGGGGTATAGAATGTGAAGCTGCAGTTAAAATTGAGGTCGAGAAGAGGTGTAACAGCTTATCAATGGAGGACGAAGAAGAATCCTCACTAAAAGCAGTTTGACGCGAGTAAAGGTCCCATTTCGCTCCGTCAAATTGCCAGTGTGGGCTACGAGGAGGTGGTGAATACGAAGGAGAAGTAAGGATGATTGGAAAATGATCGCTGTCATGCACGTCCAGGAGGACAGACCAGGTAAAGTTTAGTACAGCTGAAGAAGAGAAGACCGAGAGATTGATGCAAGAGAGAGAATGAGTACGAGGATCAAAATGGGTAGGAGTACCCGTATTTAAAACATGGAGGGGAAAAGAAGCAAGAAAAGCCTCCAACTGAATGTCACAGAGACCCCCCAGAGAAAATAGTGAGCATTAAAATCGCCAAGTAACAGAATTGGTGGCGGTAAGGAAGAAACAAGAAATAAGAACATAAGAACATAAGAACATATGAATGGAGGAACACTGCAGAAGGCCTACTGGCCCATACAAGGCAGGTCCTTATCAAAACCACCACTACCTAAGAATTTACTCCTGTACTCACGACACTAATCAAACCCAGCCCCTCCCACTCATATATTTGTCCAATCTCTTTTTAAAGCCACCCAAGGTCCTAGCCTCTATCACCCTACTCGGAAGATTGTTCCACGCATCTACAACTCTGTTCGAAAACCAGTACTTGCCTATGTCCTTTCTAAATCTAAATTTATCCAATTTAAATCCGTTATTTCTGGTTCTTACTTGGTTCGATATCCTCAGTATTTTATTAATATCTCCTTTGTTTATGCCCATCATCCACTTGTACACCTCGATGATATCTCCCTCATTCTACGTCTCTCCAGAGAGTGGAGATTCAATGCTCTAAGTCTATCTTCATACGGGAGATTTCTTATACTGTAAATCATTTTAGTCATTCTTCTTTGTATGTTCTCCAATGAATCTATATCCATCCTGTAGTAAGGAGACCAAAACTGAGCTGCATAATCCAAATGAGGTCTCACTAGTGATGTATAGAGCTGTAAAATAACTTTTGGACTTCTGTTGCTTATACTTCTTGAAATAAATCCTAGTAATCTGTTAGCCTTATTGTGCACACTTAGGCACTGTTGTCTTGGCTTTAGATTTCTGCTTACCATGACTCCCAAGTCTTTTTCACATTCTGTATGATCAAGCTCAACTTCACCTAGTTTATAAATTCGAGGATATTTTCATTACCAACGACTAGCACCTTACACTTATCCACATTGAACTTCATCTGCCACTTTTCAGACCAAGACATTAATTTATCCAAATCCTCCTGGAGTTCATTGGTATCCTCCTCAGAATGAATTATACGGCCTATTTTTGTATCATCAGCAAATTTACTCATGTCACTTGCAATTCCTTCATCAAGGTCATTTATGTAAATTATGAACAACAATGGGCCCAAAACTGATCCTTGTGGAACGCCACTGGTGACAAATCCCCATTCAGATTTGACCCCATTAATGGAAACTCTCTGCTTTCTATTGGTAAGCCATGCCTCTATCCATGCTAGAACTTTACCTCCTATACCATGAGCTGCCACCTTTCTTAAGAGTCTCTTATGAGGTACTCTATCGAAGGCCTTACTGAAATCCAAGTAAACTATATCATATTCTTTATCACTGTCTACTGCCTCAAATGTTTTATTGAAAAACGTCAGTAAATTTGTCAGGCAGGAACGACCTCTCGTAAACCCATGCTGAGATTCATTAATCAAATTATGTTCTTCAAGGTGACTTCTGATAATATCAGCTATAATTGATTCTAATAATTTGCCTACTATAGACGTGAGGCTTATTGGACGGTAATTTGATGGACTGGACTTATCCCTGATTTGAATATAGGAACTACATTAGCTATCTTCCACATCTCTGGCACAACACCAGTTAGGATGGACGTGTTAAACACATTCGTTAATGGCTGACTAAGTTCCATCTTGCATTCTTTAAGTACCCTGGAAAACAACTCGTCGGGTCCTGGGGACTTATTTTGCTTCAGTTTATCTATCTGTTTGATAACCATATCCCTCGTGACAGTAATATTAGTTAATTTGAATTCTTCAGGAACTGAATAATTGTTAATTTCTGGAATCTCATTTACGTCTTCTTGTGTAAAGACTGACAAAAAATAGTCATTAAATAGAGAACACATTTCCAGTTCGTTATCCGTCAGCTGTCCATTCCCAATTTTCAGAGGTCCTACCTTTTCCCTCACCTTCGTCCTGTACACTTGAAAGAACCCTTTTGGATTAGTCTTTGATTCATTAGCAACCTTAATCTCATAGTCACGTTTAGCCTTTCTAATCCCCTTTTTTACTTCTCTTTTCAACTGAACATATTGGTCAATAAGGTTAACATCTCCTCTTTTGATGCGCCTATAAATTCCTCTTTTCTCCCCTAATAGATGTTTTAGCCTCCTGTTAATCCATTTGGGATCGTTATTATTTGACCTAAATTCTCTCTGGGGAATTGACCTAAATTCTCTCTGGGGAGTTGACCTAAATTCTCTCTGGGGAGAATATGCAACATCTGGGATAGATAATGCCCGAGAAGGAAAGAAATACAAAGAACAGATTGTATACCACTTATTCAAGTGGATGTGGGCTGCAGTGTAATGCAGCGAGGTATGAACAAAGAGCTGATGTTATGGAATACCAGTTTGTATAAGAAGTGCACTTTCATTAAAGGTTCCATCGGAAAAAAGAATCTGATGATTGCAATAAAACATAGCCTGAGATGGGATGGATAACAGTGGAGCGTAATTTGGGTTCTTGTAAACAAACACAAACAGGGGAGAACTGGGAGAGCAAAATCTGAAGCTCACCCAAGTTACCTCTGAGGCCGCGGATATTCCACTGTAAATAAGTTATAATTTGCGAAGAGAAAGATACAAGAAATCTGAAGGTAGAGATATCTACGGACTTGAAGGGCTAGAAAAGTCCACATGTGGGGGCAGCAGAAAACTTACAAGCAGAAAACTTACGCTGCGAAAAAAAGGAGTTGTGCAGACGGAGAAGAGTGAAGAGGAGGAACAGGAGGTGGATAGTGTCCATCAATGGTCTAGTTTCCTCAATATATTCGGAGATAGCTTCAAGTGTTTCAGAGGACATGGACGTTGTGTGTGGGACGATATTGGAGAGGGAAGGAGGAGGGTGAGTAAAGATCGGGGTGACAATGGAATTTACCAAAGAAGGGGTGGACGAAAGGGTAGAGGGAACTGGAGAAGAAGCTTGGGAGGGGAGAGGAGAGGAAGCGACCTGGGAGGGGGCAGGGGAGGAAGTTATTGTAAGAGAAGGAAGAAACTCTTCACTCGTAACAGAGCCAGTTAGAGGTGAAGAACCAGGTACAGAAACTGAAAAGGAAAAATATGCAGGTAGAAGAAGGGAAGGAGGGGTTAAAGGAGATTTTAACAATGGAGATTTTTTGGACTTCAGAGAAGTAGAAAGGCGATGGGGAGAAGCTGTTGTGCGAGGTCTTGTAGACACAGAAACTTGTGAATGAGAACATGAATAAGTGAGAACAGAATGATGTGTTGAGGTAGAGACCTCTGAGTCCAAAACAGCAAAAGAATTAGAGACAGGGGTGACTGTGGAAGGGGTGACCACAGAGGAGGCTGCAGAAGTTGGGAGCCCAGAGGTGGGGGGTCGTTTAGTAACTCGAGAATATGAAATACGGGGAAGTCTTCCCTGGAGGCGTAGATGAGAGACTGCCATAACATAAGGAAAGTCTTCTGCCTCTTTGAGACAACGGATTTCACGCTCATTTAAGTAAACTTGGCAATGACGAGAGTAAGATGGGTGAGCGTCATGACAATTAAGGCAAGAGGGAGGTAGACTACAAGACATATTGGAATGGTCGTCGGCACCACAGACTGGGCATTCGGCCATGGATCTGCAATATTTCCCCGGATGACCAAAAAGTCAGCAATTTCTACACTGTTGCGGTGTAGGGATCACCTTTCGAACTTGTAAACGGTGTCCCACAATATAAACTGAGGACGCAAGCTCACGGCAGACAAAAGTTCAGTGAGCTACATTGCAAGGGTATCGTCTCCGCCTGCGGACAGGGAGGACATAAGTGTCTACTTTGAGGATTGGGAGGTCTTGGAGCTGAAGCTGTTCTACAATGTCATCACTGAGTGTCGTATTCTACAAGCTTCAACCCTCCCATGATGATAACTTGATAAAGTAACTTCTGAGCCACTTCAAGATTAATGTGCTGGTATATTTACTATAGTTGTCACTCTAAGATAACAAGAGAATGCCTCTTCAGTTTAGCTTCAAAACTGGTGTTTCTTAATGGAAGGTTAGAAAATGATTTGAGGTGTATGTCCTAATTTCCCATATTTATTGAAGAAACTGGGATATTAGTTTCCATATAATGACTTATGAATGCCTCTTCTGATTCACTTAAAATCTTCTGTGCTTAAATTTAACTGCATTACAGACTCACAGTGTCCTCTGGGCTGGTCCAGTCTCGTGCACCGAGGTACACAACATTACATAAATAACCCACACATAGAGAACGAAATTTATGACGACGTTTTGGTGCGACTTGGACCATTAACAAGGTTACACAGGAACGAGAATGGAATGAAGCCAGTATATATACAAGAGGTTTCGGGGTTGGGAGAGGAGGTAGTAGTGTAATGGTAGAAGCAGTGGTGGTGGTAGTAGTAGTAGAAGTAGCAGTAATAATATCTTTATTTTCTACAAGTACATGTACAAGGTATACAGGCCTAGCTGACATCAATGACACTACTAGATAGAACGCCGCTTGTTATGCAGAGCATTTCGGGCCAATTAGGTCAGTTTTGTCCCAGGATGCGACCCACACCAATCGACTAACACCCAGGTACTCATTTTACTGATGGAGGACATAGACAACCGGTGTAAGGAAATACGTCCAATGTTTCTACCCCCGCCGCCGCCGCCGCCGTCGCCGCCGTCGTCGTCGTCTAATGACAAGACAAAAAAAGTAAAAGGAGCAGTGGGGGAGAGCTGATGATCCACGAGGGTAGGACAAACACAAGAGGAAACACTCTAATGACAGGACGTACATAGGCAGGAAAAAATGATAGGCAAAGAAAATATAGGAAAGGAGAAGAGGACTAGGATTGTGCAATACGGGGATACCTGTTGTAGTTGCAAGACAATGTTTACAATAGGTGCTCGTGCTGTTGTTATGAAAATATTGATCAAAATCATCATCAGTGTGTTTATCTTTCACTTCTTATCAGTGTGTTGCTGCTGCACTTGCAAAAAAAATGTGTTGTTTGTTTTGCAATCGTCATGAATCCGTAGGTATTGTAGTTATAATCAAAGTGTTTTTTACTGCAAGTGACCTCAACATGTTTTTGCTGAAGTCACCATCAATGCATAACTCTTGAATTACCATTAATGAGTCGCTTTTTGCTAACGTCATCTGTTGCTGTAGCAGATGTCATCGAGGAGTTACTGCTGCAGGTGTTATCAGTGTGTTACTGCTGCAGGTGTTATCAGTGTGTTACTGCTGCAGGTGTTATCAGTGTGTTACTGCTGCAGGTGTTATCAGTGTGTTACTGCTGCAGGTGTTGTCAGTGTGTTACTGCTGCAGTTGTTATTACTGTGTTACTGCTGCAGGTGTTACATCCTCTGACTTCCGTCTAGGCATGTGTTACGACGTTATAGAGGACCTAGGTGGTAAAACAAAATTATATAAAAATAACCACCCAAATGTCACACTTGTAACTTAACACAAGTGCTAATCACTTTATCAGTAACATTAGTAAACATTGAACTTGATCTTGGAAGGTCAGTGAAACGATCCTTTAGAAAAATAAACATATACAAAATACATACATCAAAAACCCCACATTCACCACACATCACAAAAAACAATGATACACTAGTACACTGCTACAAGTTAATTAAAATTTGGCCATATTAAAATTTAACGTACCCAGGCCAGCAGGTCGCCATGACCTCCCCCTCCTCACTGCTGGCTTCCGGCCTACAGGTAAAAATGCTGTTACTTGCGTACTCGTCACAACCCACACAGGATCCACACACTCAAAAATTGTAAAGGCCAGGTAATATCCAGGACCCATGCGAGCATAAATATAAACCCCAAAAACAATATGCGGCCTGAGAATTATAAGGAAATAGTCCCAGGTACTTGTCTTTATCCTGGTGCTACTAACTCCCTAGTGACACTAACCACCTCACTCCTAGTTGGCCGTCTAATACATGTCCACCGAATAGCTGACATTATACAATTATGCAGCAAACTCCTTTTGATCTTCACGATTCTGCTTTGTATGGACTGATGAAGCCACTGTGTGGCGAAACGTTTCTTCAATAACGATACTCAAGTATTCCACATGTGTCTAATTTATCAACTTGTCGGTTCTCTGAACCATTTATTTAAAATATAAACTCCTTATTTTATACACAATTTATTAGGATAATGAAGTAACCTGAATAACAGTCTGTCATAGAGTAATTAATTTTTTTTTTTCATTGACATCAACTATTTTCACTTAGAAGTAAAGTAAATATCGACATTAACATGTGTCACCTCACTTAGGTGCTCAGGCAAGGCCTTAAATGTGAATATCATAATTTTAAATACATTTTAATAATTAAATTTATTACAAAATTAGTAGAGGCGAAATAGCATAAAATAAATAGTTAACTTGTCATTATAAATTAATGAAATAGAACCTTGTATGTAGTTAAGTGTTATTATTGTTATTAACTTACAGAATACTGCACAAATGCAAAATCAACTTAGAATACCTGGAGGATGTTTCGGGGTCAACACCCCCGTGGCCCAGTCCATGACCAGGCTTCGCGATGGATCAGGGCCCGATCAAGCAGGCTGTTACTGCTGGCCGCACGCAAACCACATACGAACTACACTTCGGCTGGTCAGGTGCCTGTCCAGCTACTTCTTGAAGATAGCCAGGGGTCTTGAAGACAGCCAAGGGTCTTGAAGACAGGAAAGGGTCTTGAAGACAGCCAGGGGTCTTGAAGACAGCCAAGGGTCTTGAAGACAGCCAAGGGTCTTGAAGACAGCCAGGAGACTTGAAGACAGCCAAGGGTCTTGAAGACAGCCAAGGGTCTTGTAGACAACCAGGGGTCTTGAAGACAGCCAGGGGTCTTGAAGACAGCCAAGGGTCTTGAAGACAGCCAGGGGTCTTAAAGACAGCCAAGGGTCTTGAAGACATCCAGGGGTCTTGAAGACAGCCAAGGGTCTTGAAGACAGCCAAGGGTCTTGAAGACAGCCAGGGGTCTTGAAGACAGCCAGGGGTCTTGAAGACAGCCAAGGGTCTTGAAGACAGCCAGGGGTCTTGAAGACAGCCAGGGGTCTTGAAGACAGCCAGGGTTTGAAGACAGCCAAGAGTCTTGAAGACAGCCAGGGGTCTTGAAGACAGCCAGGGGTCTTGAAGACAGCCAGGGGTCTTGAAGACAGCCAGGGGTCTTAAAGACAGCCAGGGGTCTTGAAGACAGCCAAGGGTCTTGAAGACAGCCAAGGGTCTTGAAGACAGCCAAGGGTCTTGAAGACAGCCAGTGGTCTTGAAGACAGCCAAGGGTCTTGAAGACAGCCAAGGGTCTTGAAGACAGCCAGGGTCTTGAAGACAGCCAGGGGTCTTGAAGACAGCCAGGGGTCTTGAAGACAGCCAATGGTCTTGAAGACAGCCAGGGGTCTTGAAGACAGCCAGGGGTCTTGAAGACAGCCAAGGGTCTTGAAGACAGCCAGGGGTCTTGAAGACAGCCAAGGGTCTTGAAGACAGCCAAGGGTCTTGAAGACAGCCAGGGGTCTTGAAGACAGCCAGGGGTCTTGAAGACAGCCAGGGGTCTTGAAGACAGCCAGGGGTCTTGAAGACAGCCAGGGGTCTTGAAGACAGCCAGGGGTCTTGAAGACAACCAAGGGTCTCTTGGTAATCCCCCATATATATCCTGGGCGGCATAACACAGACGCTAGCAAAACACTAAAACACTTATGACAGAGGCTAACAAAGCACATAAGACAGAGGCTAACATAGCACATAAGACAGAGGCTAACATAGCACATAAGACAGAAGCTAACAAAGCACATAAGACAGAGGCTAACAAAGCACATAAGACAGAGGCTAACAAAGCACATAAGACAGAGCCCAACAAAGCACAAAAGACAGAGGCTAACATAGCACATAAGACAGAGGCTAACAAAGCACATAAGACAGAGGCTAACAAAGCACATAAGACAGAGGCTAACAAAGCACATAAGACAGAGGCTAACATAGCACATAAGACAGAGGCTAACAAAGCACATAAGACAGAGGCTAACAAAGCACATAAGACAGAGGCTAACAAAGCACATAAGACAGAGGCTAACAAAGCACATAAGACAGAGGCTAACAAGCACATAAGACAGAGGCTAACAAGCACATAAGACAGAGGCTACAAAGCACAAAAGACAGAGGCTAACATAGCACATAAGACAGAGGCTAACAAAGCACATAAGACAGAGGCTAACAAAGCACATAAGACAGAGCCCAACAAAGCACATAAGACAGAGGCTAACATAGCACATAAGACAGAGGCTAACAAAGCACATAAGACAGAGGCTAACAAAGCACATAAGACAGAGGCTAACAAAGCACATAAGACAGAAGCTAACAAAGCACATAAGACAGAGGCTAACAAAGCACATAAGACAGAGGCTAACAAAGCACATAAGACAGAGGCTAACAAAGCACATAAGACAGAGGCTAACATAGCACATAAGACAGAGGCTAACAAAGCACATAAGACAGAGGCTAACAAAGCACATAAGACAGAGCTAACAAAGCACATAAGACAGAGGCTAACATAGCACATAAGACAGAGGCTAACAAAGCACATAAGACAGAGGCTAACAAAGCACATAAGACAGAGGCTAACAAAGCACATAAGACAGAAGCTAACAAAGCACATAAGACAGAGGCTAACAAAGCACATAAGACAGAGGCTAACAAGCACATAAGACAGAGGCTAACATAGCACATAAGACAGAGGCTAACAAAGCACATAAGACAGAGGCTAACAAAGCACATAAGACAGAGGCTAACAAAGCACATAAGACAGAGGCTAACAAAGCACATAAGACAGAGGCTAACATAGCACATAAGACAGAGGCTAACATAGCACATAAGACAGAGGCTAACATAGCACATAAGACAGAGGCTAACAAAGCACATAAGACAGAGGCTAACATAGCACATAAGACAGAGGCTAACAAAGCACATAAGACAGAGGCTAACATAGCACATAAGACAGAGGTTAACATAGCACATAAGACAGAGGTTAACATAGCACATAAGACAGAGGCTAACAAAGCACATAAGACAGAGGCTAACAAAGCACATAAGACAGAGGCTAACAAAGCACATAAGACAGAGGCTAACATAGCACATAAAACAGCACACCACACTGGCACACATATATTACTCACTCCTGTACTTTCGAGTACAGTATTTTAGTACAATAATGTACCAGTTAGCAGTGTTTCTTTGAGAGTATTTTAGTGTACAGTATCATACATACAGCGCTGATAACAGTTAAATTAAATGTACAGAATAACAATTTACGGAAGCTGTATCACAAGTGATGTGAAGGAGCCTGACTCCATAATTTTTAACTTCACGTTTAACTTTTTTTTTACACAGGGTTTAACAAGATTAGGGTAAGGGTTCTAACTTTATTTTCAAGCTAAGAGCTGTTACCTACATCAGCTCACTTGAAAGCCTTTTTATTGATGTGAAACATACAAGTAGGGAACAGGATGAAGTTGGAGCCATCTGTGGGCCAGCATTTTCATTTGATCAATTGACTTGATTTCATTGATTTCATTATGTAGTACGAACATGTTCCAGACTCGAGTCATCCTGGGAATAAATGATCTCAGATGAAGTGATGTTCTGGATAAGGGTACAGCCAGAGTGAAGTTGTTGCTTGCTGCCCGTCTTGTTGTGTTGGTTACTTCTCGCTGTCCTCGGAGTGGAGCCAAGTGTGGTACTTTGACAATGTTGACCTTGTACATGACAGTAAGGCCTCCCACATTCCTCCGGTGTTGAAGGCTCTACTGAAATGACAGATCTATCCAGGCTGGGTCCACGCGAAAGATGTGTCGTCTTGCTCTGTTTTCTATTCTGTCAAGCAGTCACAGATGGGAAGGGGGATAGGCAATCCAAGAAAGTGGAGCATACTCAAGGTGTGAGCGCACTTGTGCCTCGTACAGAATCTTGCAACCTTTACTGTCGAGCAGATGCGAGATACATCGAAGTGCTGTAAGCTTTCTGGCCGCCTTGTTTGCAAGATTTACAACGTGGTTCTTCTTGGCCAGTTTGGAGTCAAATTTCACCCCAAGGATATCAACTTCGTACCCATGTACCAACACGCTCCCATTCATACTTACTACTGCTCCAGCATTACCATCATGATGCCTAGAGACCATCATCATTTGTGTTTTCTCAGGAGCAAATGATACGTGCTGTCGGTTTCCCCAGGCTGAAATAACTCTTAGCTGGTGATTGATGTGCTTTCAATATTAGACACTTTTTTATCATTAAAGTTCTCAAGCTTCTCTCTGTTAGAATGATTTCAATAAGTTCTAATCCCATATTCGAAATGAAAACATTATGACACATTTAGGATAACTGGTCTTAAATTCTTATTAACGAGGCATCAGAAAGCCAGGAATTGGCTAAAATTCTGGATGCTAGAAGGGATCAGTAAGCTGATCTCTGGTAGATGTTAATAATAATTAATGTCGCATTTTCTAACAATGACTATATTGCTGTTATCAGAGTTTTTGACTCTATTGCTGTTATAATAGGTTTTAGGATTTATTATGCTGTTCAATACGTGGATTTTAAATGCTGTTATCATCAGTGTGTGACTCTGTATTACTGTTATAATCAGTGTGTGACTCTGTACTACTATTATCATCAGTGTGTGACTCTGTGCTACTGTTATCATTAGTGTATGACTCTGTACTACTGTTATCATCATTGTGTGAATCTGTAATACTGTTATCATCAATGTGTGACTCTACTGCTGTTATCATCAGTGTGTGACTCTACTGCTTTATCATCAGTGTGTGACTGTAATACTGTTATCATCAGTGTGTGACTCTGTACTACTGTTGTCACCAGTGTGTGCTAACAGTAGTACTGATGTCACCAGTGTGTGCTAACAGTAGTACTGTTGTCACTAGTGTATTTATTTCTATTTACTTTTGTCTATTATGGCTCATCTAATGTTTATATCTTTAACGAATTGCTTCCCTCCAGATGTCACCAGCTGTGGTTATGTTTCTGAATCCTTCTCTGACTCTCCCAGACTAACACGACCTCCAGCACTGTCTCCACCACTCTTGCCTTCTCTTGATGTCTCGCTTCTCTCTTGATGACTCGCCTCTCTCTTGATGATTCGCCTCTCTCTTGATGACTCGCCTCTCTCTTAATGATTCGCCACTCTCTTGATGACTCGCCTCTCTCTTGATGATTCGCCACTCTCTTGATGATTCACCTCTCACTTGATGATTCGCCTCTCTCTTGATGATTCATCTCTCTCTTGATGACTCGCCTCTCTCTTGAGGATTCGCCACTCTCTTGATGATTCGCCTCTCTCTTGATGTTCGCCACTCTCTTGATTCGCCTCTCTCTTGATGATTCGCCACTCTCTTGATGATTCACCTCTCTCTTGATGATTCGCCTCACTCTTGATGATTCACTTCTCTCTTGATGATTCGCCACTCTCTTGATGATTCACCTCTCTCTTGATGATTCGTCTCTTTCTTGATGATTCACCTCTCTCTTGATGATTCGCCTCTCTCTTGATGATTCGCCATCTCTTGATGATTCACTCTCTCTTGATGATTCGTCTCCTCTCTGATGATTCGCCACTCTCTTGATGATTCACCTCTCTCTTGATGATTCGCCTCTCTCTTGATGATTCACTTCTCTCTTGATGATTCGCCACTCTCTTGAGGATTCACCTCTCACTTGATGATTCGCCTCTCTCTTGATGATTCACCTCTCTCTTGATGACTCGCCTCTCTCTTGATGATTCGCCACTCTCTTGATGATTCACCTCTCTCTTGATGATTCGTCTCTCTCTTGATGATTCACCTCTCTCTTGATGATTCGCCTCTCTCTTGATGATTCGCCACTCTCTTGATGATTCGCCTCTCTCTTGATGATTCGCCTCTCTCTTGATGATTCGCCTCTCTCTTGATGATTCACTTCTCTCTTGATGATTCGCCACTCTCTTGATGATTCACCTCTCTCTTGATGATTCGCCTCTCTCTTGATGATTCACTTCTCTCTTGATTCGCCTCTCTCTTGATGATTCGCCACTCTCTTGATGATTCGTCTCTTTCTTGATGATTCACCTCTCTCTTGATGATTCGCCTCTCTCTTGATGATTCACTTCTCTCTTGATGATTCGTCTCTCTCTTGATGATTCGCCTCTCTCTTGATGATTCGCCTCTCTCTTGATGATTCGCCACTCTCTTGATGATTCACCCTCTCTTGATGATTCGCCTCTCTCTTGATGACTCGCCTCTCTCTTGATGATTCGCCTCTCTCTTGATGATTCGCCTCTCTCTTGATGATTCGTCTCTCTCTTGATGATTCGCCTCTTTCTTGATGACTCGTCTCTCTCTTGATGATTCACCTCTCACTTGATGATTCGCCACTCTCTTGATGATTCGCCTCTCTTGATGATTCGCCTCTCTCTTGATGACTCGCCTCTCTCTTGATGATTCGCCACTCTCTTGATGACTCGCCTCTCTCTTGATGATTCACCTCTCACTTTATGATTCGCCTTTCTTGATGATTCGCCTCTCTCTTGATGATTCGCCTCTCACTTGATGATTCGCCTTTCTTGATGATTCGCCTCTCTCTTGATGATTCGCCTCTCACTTGATGATTCGCCTTTCTTGATGACTCGCCTCTCTCTTGATGATTCACCTCTCACTTGATGATTCGCCTTTCTTGATGATTCGCCTCTCTCTTGATGATTCGCCACTCTCTTGATGATTCGCCACTCTCTTGATGATTCGCCACTCTCTTGATGATACGCCACTCTCTTGATGATTCGCCTCTCTTGATGATTCGCCACTCTCTTGATGATACGCCTCTCTTGATGATTCGCCACTCTCTTGATGATACGCCTCTCTTGATGATTCGCCTCTCTTGTTGATTCGCCACTCTCTTGATGATTCGCCTCTCTCTTGATGATTCGTCTCTCTCTTGATGATTCGCCTCTCTCTTGATGATTCGTCTCTCTCTTGATGATTCACCTCTCTCTTGATGATTCGCCTCTCACTAGATGATTCGCCTCTCTCTTGATGATTCGTCTCTCTCTTGATGATTCGTCTCTCTCTTGATGATTCGCCACTCTCTTGATGATTCGCCTCTCTCTTGATGATTCGCCACTCTCTTGATGATTCGCCACTCTCTTGATGATTCTCTTTGTCTCAGTTGTTTTCGTTCTCAATACTTCACGCCCAGTCTCAGATTCACGTTCTTAATGCCAAGTCTTGATATTCCCGCCCACTTTTATTGCTCTTGTCCACTCTCACCCTCCCTGCGCACCCGTCCACGCCCACTCTCACCCACCCTGCGCACCCGTCCACGCCCACTCTCACCCACCCTGCGCACCCGTCCACGCCCACTCTCACCCACCCTGCGCACCCGTCCACGCCCACTCTCACCCACCCTACGCAAACGTCCACTCCCACTCTCACCCACCCTGCGCACCCGTCCTCGTCCACTCTCACCTACCCTGGGCACCCGTCCACGCCAACTCTCACCTACCTTGGGTACCCGTCCTCGCCCACTCTCACCCACCTAGGCCATCCGTCTTCGCTCATTCTTTCTCACCCACCCTGGCCACTCGACCTCGCCCACTCTCACCTACCCTGGCCACTCGTCCTCGCCCACTCTCACCCACCCTGGCCACTCGTCCTCGCCCACTCTCACCCACCCTGGCCACTCGTCCTCGAAGACTCTCACCCACCCTGGCCACTCGTCCTCGCCCTCTCACCCACCCTGGCCACTCGTCCTCGCCCACTCTCACCCACCCTGGCCACTCGTCCTCGCAAACTCTCACCCACCCTTGCCACTCGTCCTCGCCCACTCTCACCCACCCTGGCCACTCGTCCTCGCCCACTCTCACCCACCCTTGCCACTCGTCTTCGCCCACTCTCACCCACCCTGGCCACTCGTCCTCGCCCACTCTCACCCACCCTTGCCACTCGTCCTCGCCCACTCTCACCCACCCTGGCCACTCGTCCTCGGCCACTCTCACCCTCCCTGGCTACTCGTCCTCGCCCACTCTCACCCACCCTTGCCACTCGTCCTCGGCCACTCTCACCCACCCTGGCCACTCGTCCTCGGCCATTCTCACCCACCCTGGCCACTCATCCTCGCCCACTCTCACCCACCCTGGGCACTCGTCCTCGCCAACTCTCACCCACCCTGGCCACTAGTCCTCGCGCACTCTCACCCACCCTGGCCACTAGTCCTCGCCCACTCTCACCCACCCTGGCCACTCGTCCTCGCCCACTCTCACCCACCCTGGCCACTCGTCCTCGCCCACTCTCACCCACCCTGACCACTCGTCCTCGCCAACTCTCACCCACCCTGGCCACTCGTCCTCGCCCACTCTCACCCACCCTGGCCACTCGTCCTCGCCCACTCTCACCCACCCTGGCCACTCGTCCTCGCCCACAGTCACCCACCCTAGCCACTCGTCCTCGCCCACTCTCACCCACCCTAGCCACTCGTCCTCGCCCACACTCACCCACCCTAGCCACTCGTCCTCGACCACACTCACCCACCCTAGCCACTCGTCCTCGCCCACTCTCACCCACCCTGGCCACTCGTCCTCGCCCACTCTCACCCACCCTGGCCACTCGTCCTCGCCCACAGTCACCCACCTAGCCACTCGTCCTCGCCCACTCTCACCCACCCTAGCCACTCGTCCTCGCCCACTCTCACCCACCCTAGCCACTCGTCCTCGCCCACACTCACCCACCCTAGCCACTCGTCCTCGCCCACACTCATCCACCCTAGCCACTCGTTCTCGCCCACTCTCACCCACCCTGGCCACTCGTCCTCGCCCACTCTCACCCACCCTAGCCACTCGTCCTCGCCCACACTCACCCACCCTAGCCACTCGTCCTCGCCCACACTCACCCACCCTAGCCACTCGTCCTCGCCCACTCTCACCCACCCTGGCCACTCGTCCTCGCCCACTCTCACCCACCCTGGCCACTCGTCCTCGCCCACTCTCACCCACCCTGGCCACTCGTACAAAATGTTCAATAAAATGGCTTTCCTCTCTATTTCATCTGTCATATAACTAAGCCAATTTTCCTCCTCGTTATATTTTTCTCTCGTGAAAGTTTTCTTAACTCACCTTTCTCCTGCATCGCATTTTCCTTCTTGATTTATTCTTCATATTTAGCAAGGTATTGATTTAACTTTATTATTTCAAAACGTTTATTTATCTCAAATTTTATTTCTAGTCTCCATTTTCCAATCTTTATCTCATTATCTTTAGCTGTCTATATTTTCTCAATATCTTTCTCTCCCTCTATGTTTACCTATCATCATATGGTAGTTGGAGCTGCTCTTCAGAACACATAATACAATTACAAAGTCTATAGTACCTGGTCGTAAGACAAGTCACCAGTGATAATGACTAAGGTGAAAAAAAGCCAAACACCAAAGGTCGTTTTTCGGATTCCCGGATTTTTCCGTCACCAATAGTTACGGGAATATTCGCCACTAGGCAGATACTTTACTAATAAGTATTCTAAATAACAAAAAGGCACAATACCGAGACTGGAACAATGCACAAATAACCCTCACATAGGAGAGAGGAGCTTACGACGACGTTTCGGTCCGACTTGGACCATTTACAAAGTCACACTGTGACTTTGTAAATGATCGTGGAAAGCTCATCTCTCCTATGTGAGGGTTATTTGTGTTGTAAGTATTCTAATAAGATAGAGAGGAACGGTGAGTTCGTTCACTCTCATTAACTCAGAGAAGAGAGACCAAATTGTAGGTGTAATGTCAAATCATCTGCGAGTCAACCCATCGTCCTGCTTGGTTGATGTTTATAACTGGCAGTCATACACAGTACGGCAGTCATACACGGTACGGCAGTCATACACAGTACGGCAGTCATACACGGTACGGCAGTCATACACAGTACGGCAGTCATACACGGTACGGCAGTCATACACAGTACGGCAGTCATACACGGTACGGCAGTCATACACAGTACGGCAGTCATACACAGTACGGCAGTCATACACGGTACGGCAGTCATACACAGTACGGCAGTCATAAACGGTACGGCAGTCATACACAGTACGGCAGTCATACACAGTACGGCAGTCATACACGGTACGGAAGTCATACACAGTACGGAAGTCATACACGGTACGGCAGTCATACACGGTACGGCAGTCATACACAGTACGGAAGTCATACACGGTACGGTAGTCATACACGGTACGGCAGTCATATACGGTACGGCAGTCATATACAGTACGGCAGTCATACACAGTACGGCAGTCATACACGGTACAGCAGTCATACACAGTACGCAGTCATACACGGTACGGCAGTCATAAACAGTACGGCAGTCATACACAGTACGGCAGTCATACACGGTACGGAAGTCATACACGGTACGGCAGTCATACACAGTACGGCAGTCATACACGGTACGGCAGTCATACACGGTACGGCAGTCATACACAGTACGGCAGTCATACACGGTACGGCAGTCATACACGGTACGGCAGTCATACACGGTACGGCAGTCATACAGGTACGGAAGTCATACACGGTACGGCAGTCATACACAGTACGGCAGTCATACACGGTACGGCAGTCATACACAGTACGGCAGTCATACACAGTACGGCAGTCATACACGGTACGGCAGTCATACACAGTACGGCAGTTATACACAGTACGGCAGTCATACACAGTACGGCAGTCATACACGGTACGGCAGTCATACACGGTACGGCAGTCATACACAGTACGGCAGTCATACACGGTACAACAGTCATACACAGTACGGCAGTCATACACAGTACGGCAGTCATACACGGTACGCAGTCATACACGTACGGCAGTCATACACAGTACGCAGTCATACACGGTACGGCAGTCATAAACAGTACGGCAGTCATACACGGTACGGCAGTCATACACAGTACGGCTAGATCATACACAGTACGGCAGTCATACACGGTACGGCAGTCATACACGGTACGGCAGTCATACACAGTACGGCATTCATACACGGTACGGCAGTCATACACGGTACGGCAGTCATACACATTACGGAAGTCATACACGGTACGGCAGTCATACACAGTACGGCAGTCATACACGGTACGGCAGTCATACACAGTACAGCAGTCATACACAGTACGGCAGTCATACACGGTACGGCAGTCATACACGGTACGGCAGTCATACACAGTACGGCAGTCATACACGGTACAACAGTCATACACAGTACGGCAGTCATACACAGTACGGCAGTCATACACGGTACGGCAGTCATACACGGTACGGCAGTCATACACAGTACGCAGTCATACACGGTACGGCAGTCATAAACAGTACGGCAGTCATACACGGTACGGCAGTCATACACAGTACGGCAGTCATACACAGTACGGCAGTCATACACGGTACGGCAGTCATACACGGTACGGCAGTCATACACAGTACGGCATTCATACACGGTACGGCAGTCATACACGGTACGGCAGTCATACACGGTACGGAAGTCATACACGGTACGGCAGTCATACACAGTACGGCAGTCATACACAGTACGGCAGTCATACACGGTACAGCAGTCATACACGGTACGGCAGTCATACACAGTACGGCAGTCATACACGGTACGGCAGTCATACACAGTATGGCAGTCCTACACAGTACGGCAGTCATACACGGTACGGCAGTCATACACGGTACGGCAGTCATACACAGTACGGCAGTCATACACGGTACGGCAGTCATACACAGTACGGCAATCATACACAGTACGGCAGTCATACACGGTACGGCAGTCATACACGGTACGGCAGTCATACACGATACGGCAGTCATACACGGTACGGCAGTCATACACTGTACAGTTGTGAGGCCCCAACAACTGCACGACCATAATTGTTAGTCTGGAGGATTGTGAAGGAAATGCAAGAAGTGGTTGTGTGATGCACTCCGAATAAATATTAGTGCTAGTCATAACTACATCATTCATTCCCACCATTTTTTCATCGGTTTTTAACATATTAAGTTTGAATTTCCAAAATATCACAAGAAATGTGTCTATATGATGTAAGTTTTTTTAATAAGTATTTAACGGATTAAGTATTTTAGTGATGTGGTGACGAGGTTATGCGTAGCCTCAAAACCTTATTAACCAACTAAACAACTTACAATATGTCTTAAACATAATCCGTTTACAGTGATTCCTTGGAAAACTTTCAACTAACTTCATATTTTTTAAAGGGTAAAATCATTATTTTCAGTACATATTTCAGATTATTCTATTAGATTTCTGTATTTGGAATTAAGTCTTGTTGTAAATATATCAATACATCCAATTCATTATATTTTCATTGCAGTGAACAGATGCGTTACATTGTAATATTTGCCTTTTTCTCATGAGTAGTTATGTCTTAAACAATTTTCAGGATTACTTACCATACAAGGTAATGTTTTTAAGGTATTGTATGGTTTGTAAAGGTAGTGTATAGTTTGTAAAAGTAGTGTATGGTTTGTAAAGATAGTGTGTGGTTTGTAAAGGTAGTGTATTGTTTGTAAAGGTAGTGTATGGTTTGTACATGTAGTGTATGGTTTGTAAAGGTAGTGTATGGTTTGTAAATGTAGTGTATGGTTTGTAAAGGTAGTGAGTGGTTTGTAAAAGTAGTGTATGGTTTGTAAAGATATTGTGTGGTTTGTAAAGGTAGTGTATGGTTTGTAAAGGTAGTGAATGGTTTGTAAAGATAGTGTGTGGTTTGTAAAAGTAGTGTTTAGTTTCTAAAGGTAGTGTTTGGTTAGTAAAGGTAGTGTTTGGTTTCTAAAAGTAGTGTTTAGTTTCTAAAGGTAGTGTTTGGTTAGTAAAGGTAGTGTTTGGTTTGTAAAGGTAGTGTTTGGTTTCTAAAAGTAATGTTTGGTTAGTAAAGGTAGTGTTTGGTTTCTAAAAGTAGTGTTTGGTTAGTAATGGTAGTGTTTGTTTGTAAAGGTTATGTTTGGTTTCTAAAAGTAGTGTTTGGTTTCTAAAGGTAGTGTTTGGTTTCTAAAGATAGTGTTTGGTTTCTAAAGGTAGTGTTTGGTTTTTAAAGGTAGTGTTTGGTTTCTAAAGGTAGTGTTTGGATTCCTGAAGTAGTGTTTGATTTCTAAAGGTAGTGTTTGGTTTCTTAAGATAGTGTATGGTTTCTAAAGGTAGTGTATGCTTTGGAAAGGTAGTGTTTGGTTTCTAAATGTAGTTTATGATTTCTAAAGGTATTGTTTGATTTCTAAAGGTTGTGTTTGGTTTCTAAAGGTAGTGTTTGGTTACTAAAGGTAGTGTTTGGTTTCTAAATGTAGTGTTTGATATCGAAAGGTATTGTTTGGTTTCTAAAGGTAGTGTATGGTTTGTAAAGGTAGTATTTGGCTTGTGAAAGTAATGTTTGGTTTCTAAAGGTAGTGTATGGTTTCTAAAGGTAGTGTTTGGTTTGTAAAGGTAGTGTTTAGTTTCTAAAGGTAGTGTTTGGTTTCTAAAGGTAGTGTATGGTTTATAAAGATAGTGTATGGTTTATAAAGGTAATGTATGGTTTTAAAGGTTATGTATGGTTTATAAATGTAGTATATGGTTTATATAGGTAGTCTATTGTTTATAAAGGTAGAGTATTGTTTATAAAGGTAGTGTATGGTTCATAAAGGTAGTGTATGGTTTGTAAAGCTAGCTTATGGTTTGTAAAGGTAGTGTATGGTTTATAAAGGTAGTGTATGGTTTATAAAGGTAGTGTGTGGTTTGTAAAGGTAGTGTATGGTTTAAAAAGGTAGTGTATGGTTTATAAAGGTAGTGTATGATTTGTAAAGGTAGTGTATGGTTTATAAATGTAGTGTATAGTTTATAAAGGTAGTGTATGGTTTATGAAGGTAGTGTATGGTTTATAAAGGTAGTGTATGGTTTATAAAGGTAGTGTATGGTTTATAAAGGTAGTGTATGGTTTATAAAGGTAGTGTATGGTTTATAAAGGTAGTGTATGGTTTGTGAACGTAGTGTATGGTTTATAAAGGTAGTGTATGGTTTATGAAGGTAGTGAATATTTTGTAAAGGTAGTGTATGGTTTATAAAGGTTGTGTATGGTTTAAAGCTAGTGTATGGTTTATACAGGTAGTGTATTGTTTATGAAGGTAGTGTATGGTTTACAATGGTAGTGTATGGTTTGTAAAGGTAGTGTATTGTTTTTAAAGGTGGTGTATAGTTTGTAAAGGTAGTGTATGGTTTGTAAAGGCAGTGTATGGTTTATAAAGGTAGTGTATGGTTTATAAAGGTAGTGCATGTTTGTAAAGGTAGTGTATGGTTTATAAAGGTGGTGTGTTGTTTTTAAAAATAGTGTATGGTTTATAAAGGTAGTGTATGGTTTATAAAGGGAGTGTGTGGTTTATAAAGGTAGTGTATGGTTTATAAAGGTAGTGTATGGTTTATAAAGGTAGTGTATGATGTTTGAGGATGAAATCTACATGGGGCTGTAACGCCTCCAGTACTGCTGTCACGCCTCCATTAGGGCTGTCACGCCTCCAGTAGGGCTGTCACGCCTCCAGTAGGGCTGTCACGCCTCCAGTATGGCTGTCACGCCTCCAGTAGGGCTGTCACGCCTCTTGTAGGGCTGTCACACCTCCAGTAGGGCTGTCACGTCTCCAGTAAGGCTGTCACGTCTCCAGTAGGGCTGTAACGCTTCCAATAGAGCTGTCACTCTTCCAGTAGGGCTTTAATGCTTCCAGTAGGGCTGTCACGTCTCCAGTAAGGCTGTCACGTCTCCAGTAGGGCTGTAACGCTTCCAATAGAGCTGTCACTCTTCCAGTAGGGCTGTAATGCTTCCAGTAGGGCTGTCACGTCTCCAGTAGAGCTGTCATGCTTCCGGTAATTATGTCAGGCCTCCAGTAGGACTGTCACGCTTCCAGTAGGGCTGTCACTCCTCCAGGAGGGCTGTCACGCCTCCAGTAGGGCTGTCACGCCTCCAGTAGGGATGTTACAACTCCAGTAGGGATGTCACAACTCCAGTAGGTCTGTCACACCTCCAGTAGAATCTTGGCAATCTTGTCGTGTATTACACTCAGTGACATAAGGCCATCTTAGTTTTATTAGGTATCTTCCAGAGGGTACATTTAAGATGATGTTTTTTTTCTTCTTCCTCAAACTTTCCGATTTTGGTTATAACTCGAGAACTTCACTTTGACCATTTTATGTATAAAATAGTGTACAAATTTTATTTTCATTAAATCATGTTAAATTGGCCAGGATACCACCATTTAACCTTCGTTTATGTGCAAGCAATTTTTTTTTTTTGATGTTGTAAAAGAGCAAAATGAAAAACTTGGAATCGTTGGAATGACTCACCAGATCGGCTTCAGATTTTCACCACTGGTGTGGTTTTCTGAACACAAGGCTGACGGTGCTGTTGAAGGGCCTGAAACACGAATTGCCTCTTTTGTTAAGTAGATTGTGATACTGTATTCATTTTATTTACAGTAACTAAAGAATGTTCTTGTGACTGGCATGAAAATATTATTGATGATTCATTTTCTAAGTTTGATGACCCATAAGTTTAGTCCAGGTAGATGCAAATTTGAAATTCCACTGAAATTGTTAAAGTGGAATCGTTGGAAACTAATCAGCTACTGGAGAATTCTTCTGATTGGCTTCAAAATTTTGCTATTTGTGGGCGTTATTAAAACCTACATATGGATGTTATATAATAGTGACAAAGTTATAAATTAGATTCATGTATAACATCCGGTGTCTTTACTTTGTAGACGTTTCGTCATCCAATTATTAATACAAGAATATAATAAACTGTAGAACTATATACGCAAGACAGTGGAAGACGAGGTAACCAATCTGTCACCCTGGGGAGCAGGTGACCAACACCTTGGTCTTGAAGAATGTGAAGCACAGGCAGGAAGATTGGTGCTTATATACTCGAATCAGATGAGGTGCTGCCCACGAAGGCATTGTCACTGGAAAGCGGGATTTTCCAATGGAAGTATGTCATACCCTGGGACTGGACCAAGAGTAGACAGGTAGGTTGTGAAGGTAGCTTCTGCACCATCATGAAATACTTGCCTAATCCTGGTCCATCCCTTGTTTATGACCAACTTCTACTTGGAAATCCCGCTTGCCAGTGACACTGCCTTCGTCTGCTCCACGTCCCTCATCTGACTCCTGCCTGCCCATCCGATTCATCAAGACTACGGTGCTCATCACCTGCTCCTACGCTCAGGGACTGATTACCTAGTCTTCCACTGTCTTTTGTCTATAGTCTTCAGATTATGTCCATGTATTGTACTAATAAAGATAATAGATGACGAAACGTCTGCAAAGTAAAGATACCCGATGATGCACATGTGTCTAAATAAAAAACAGCTTGACACTCACTTTGAGATGCAAAAACTTCAATTAGCCAATCTTATTATCAAATTGTTTCCCTAATAATAACTAGATAATGCCTGATCACCTTTGAACCCTAAATGTTGATGGATCTTAACAAGAAGAATTTTTATATTAATATTTGGGCTTTGTGGTACTAATTGTCTACTTTTTAAATAATGAAAAGCAAATATTTGTTTACGGGATTGTGATGATCTTTAAACAGAATGTAAATGAGTTAAGTAAATTGGAAACAACATAAAATTTCACAATTGTATGGTGTATTTGAGGGGCGATAGTAATTATGGACAAGGTAGATTATAGTGAAAAAATGAACATATTTGAAGACGGAGAATCTTACGTGCCTCTTAAGTGCAAATCTGGGACACTCCTAATGCCGGAATCATTCCCAGCAACCTTTTCCTTTTCTGTCTCACAAGTTCTCGTGTATTTCCCGAGAATGTCTTATTCGATCGGTTTTAAATTTTCAACTCTTGCGTAATTTATCCTGCTCATGATTCATGGATCTAATTGCATGCATGTGTCCTATGCACAATGTTACATAGGCCATTCCAAATTTTGTTTCCGAGTGATATGTAAAAGCAGACTTCTCTCAACGAATTCAAAATTTCAACACTTAGAAGAAAGATATATTTAATGGAGTGTGTTGATGCAATTTTACGATTTTTACTCTCGAAAGGGTAAATTATTATTTTATTTTTACACTATTTTTCCTTGATGTTGGTGAGGGTTCTTGATCTATGCTTGGAGAGAATTTGAATGCCTCTCATTTCACAGGCGTCATATTATTCCTACGGGCTTAGCGCCATCCTGTGATTAAAATATAAAAGTTATGAACGTCATCACTATTCAGAAAGTGGTGCGTCGCATGACGTGAATGAAGGTTTTCTGGGTTAAAACTGTGTCGGCAGAAATTTTTTTGGATTCTTTGTATAACTGAAAAATGCATTTTCGGATAAAATCTTTGGCACTGATGTGTTTCCCTCATAGACAACAATCTCTTGGTTGTGTGTCTTATCATGTGCTAATTTTATTAATCAAATTGGTTTCGTTTAAATAATTGGAGAATGTCTCTTCTGATCAGAAATAAGTCACGGTGTTTGACTTAATTTGCTTATCGTGAGTTAAATCAATTTAATGTGTTTTAATGTAAAAAAATGTTTGTCCTTGACTCTAAGCTTACATAAAACTTACTTTCTTAAAAAGTGGTCAATCTTACTTATTGAAAAAGTTTGGGTTTATTTTGGCCAATGTTAGTCTCAATTTCCTATTTTTTGGACACTTGAAAACTGGAATGTTGTTTTCCTGCGATAATATCTGATAATATCTGATAATATCTGATAACTTAATAAAACAACTTCGGAGCAGCTTCAGAATTAATGTGCTTTTTGGTGTCTTTGAAAGGTTTGAGTTTAATTTAGGCCGCACAGTGTTCGAGTTTGCCATTTTTCTTGAAAAAAATTGGATATTAGTTTCCTTATGATGACTTGTGAATACCTTCTCTGAATTCTCTTTAGATCTTCAGTGGTAATATTCAGCTGCATTAACAACTTATGTCGCACTCTGTACAATTACAATCGTGATCATTGAGGCACTGGGGACTGAAGTTATAGAATACAACTACCTACCCGCAGTCTACCTGGAGAGTATTCCGGGGATCAACGCCCCCGCGGCCCGGTCCGTGACCAGGCCTCCTGGTGGATTAGAGCCTGATCAACGAGGCTCTTACTGCTGGCCGCACGTAGTCAAACGTACGAACCACAGTCCAGCTGATCCAGTACTGACTTTAGGTATCTGTCCAGCATCTTCTTGAAGACAACCATGGGTCTATT